>PQWD01003615.1:0-24607 GCA_019425675.1 Leucinodes orbonalis | reverse complement strand
TAATTTTTGCATACATACATGATATGAAACCGAACTCGCTCTTGTACAAACATTAATTTTACCTATAATTGACTATGGTGATGTTTGTTACCCCGACCTTTCTGTGACGCTGTTAGATTAACTTGATCGTCTTCTTAATAATTGTATCAGATTTATTTTCGGCTTACGCAAATTCGATCATATTTCTTTCTACCGCTCCCATCTTAAATGGCTCCCTATCCGTCAGCGCCGCAATGTAAGATTACTTTGCACCCTATTTTCTATTCTCAACGACCCCCTTTCTCCTACGTATCTCAGGGAAAAGTTCCAATTTCTGTCCCAATCTCATAGTCGGTCACTTCGTTCTTCTGACAACCTTCGTATACGTACCCCCTTGCACCATACTAACTTTTTGTCCAAATCATTTACCATACAAGTCACTCGATTATGGAATGAACTGCCTATGGATATTAGATCAGCTCCATCAAAATTTTCTTTTAAGAAAAGGGTAAAGCTATTTTTCCTTCAACTTAACTCGTGAGTCTTTATTTTACTTTATTAAATTTTCCTTGAATCTCACTGGTTGTCTTACTCTTGTTTTTAATTGCTTTGCATTATTATTATCATTATTTTTTTATATTATCATATATGAGTAATTGTAAATATATATTATGTATTTATTTAGTTGTCACTTTTTTGTCATGTATTATATGTATTCGTTTTTACATGTATTTGTTAATGTATATTTATTATTTTTATTTATATTCATATACATAATTATGTATATATATTCTTTAGTATATTATTTATATTTAGTTATTTGTTACCATCAAACTTTTTTTTTCTCTCTTCTTTACTCACCGCACCTTTTTGTCTTTCTCTGCATACCTAAAGGTTTGCTGCTAAAGAATGTCACTTGGCATTAAGTTCGCCTTTGTACATAATTTATTTGTGCATAAAGATTAAATAAATAAATGATACAGTCAAAAATGTATTGAGATGCTAATGATAAAATATTTATTTCTTTAAACAATTCTCTAAGTGAATCACGCGATTTAAGGCCGTATATGGCACGGATAGCCCTTTTTTGTAATACAAAAATAGTTTGTACATCAGCAGCAGACCCCCATAAAAGTTGGCCACAGGACATCACACTGTGAAAATAGCTAAAATAAACAAGTCTCGCGGCATCAATATCAGTTAGACGCCACCACCACCTATAGTGATGGCTGTATCTACCTGCCTTACATGCGGCATTGTGAATTTCACACATTTAGTTTTCTTAGAGTTTAAAAGTAAGTTGTTTGATGTGAACCAGTAAAATACCCGAGAAACTATATTATTTACATCGTCAAAGGATTCTTTTTGTCGATGTACGTTAAATATTAATGATGTATCGTCAGCAAATAATACTGTCTCACATAAATCTTGTGAATAGTAAACGAGATCATTTATGTAAATTAAAAACAACAAAGGTCCCAATATTGAACCCTGTAGCACGCCCATCAATAAAGGGGCTCCAGAAGAATCAGCTCCACTGACATGTACTTTCTGAACTCTATTCGTTAAGTACGACTTAATCAAACTAAGAGAATCATTAACGATCCCGTAATGTTCCAACTTCATAAGAAACGTTTCATGATTTACACAATGAAACGCCTTCGACAAATCGCTAAATATTCGTACAGCATCCTGTTTGTTCTCCCATGCCTCAAAAATATGTTTGATTAATGCCACTCCTGCATCAGTAGTAGATCTGCCTTTCGTGAATCCAAATTGTTTATTATGCAATATTTTATTCTTGTTAAGGTGGGATAACAGTTGATATTTTGCTGAGTGCAGGCAGAATAGAGATAGGCCTAAAGTGAGACGGGTCACTCTTTTCTCCAGACTTCAATAATGGAATGATTTTACTAAGTTTCATCAAATCAGGAAATTGGCCATCGTCAATACATTTATTGAATATTATAGCTAGGTGAGGAGCGATAGATTGTATTATATTTTAAAGTATATCTACCGATATCCCCCATAAATCCTCTTACGTTTTCATATTTAAATCATTAAAAGTTTTGAGAATGATATCCGCGTTGACATAATTAAATTTAAAAGGCGTTTTGCACTCATCAACATTTACCTTGAGGACGGAAACTGCAAGATGCGAACTTGAATTTAATGAACTAGTAATCGTGACTGGGATATTCGCGAAGAAATTTTCAAATGCGTTTGCCACCTCAGAGTTAGTATCAATATATCTGCTATCAATATTAAGAGAAATCTTGTTTTGTTGTTTTTTATTTTTACAAGTCTCTTTGTTGATAATATTCCACACAGTTTTACATTTATTAGTAGCATTAATAATCTTATTTTTAAAATAGATAGCTTTAGCTACTATGCAAACCTTTTTAAATAATTTTGAATAGTTTCTAACATACTCTATCATTTGCAGGTCTTTAGAGTTAGCTTTAAGATTATACAAATTACATAAGTTACTTTATTAGATTATTATAAGTAAGCTACTTTTAAAAATACGAGTAGTGGCCCAGTCACTGAATTTAGGTTTAGAAGTGTTAGATTTAACAGTTTTTTTTGTAAATATACCGTTAAATTCTTTTTCAATAACATTAAACAAATCACTATAATTTTCATCTCCATTTCCATCTTTGTAAGTTAAAAAAGGCAACTTATTAGAAATATTATCTTTAAATTTCTCAATGCGATACTTAGTAATTGGCCTGCAAACAAAATTACATGAAGTGGGGTTATCACGGTGCTCAAATAATGCCATTTGTTCACTATGATCTGAGTTAATGAAATTTATTATAGACTTTTCTTTAATGCTAAAGTTACAAAAAATGTTATCCAAACAAGTGGCTGAGGTTGAAGTTACTCTTGTGGGTTCGTTGATAAGATGACGTAAATTAAAAGATTTAAAAAGATTCAGAAACCGAATAGTATTTTGTGAATTTTCTAAAATGTTGATATTAAAATCACCACACACAACCACTCTCTTACTAGATGAACATACTTTCCTTAAAACTTCTTCCATAATTGATTCAAACGTGGTAAAGTTCCCTGAATGTTTTAGATCATTTCACCAACGAAAAACGAACCCCTTTAAGATAACCTTATACGAGTAAGACTCGCACGTTGAGTGCAGTGCATGGATAGCCCTTATTTTATCAGCCCTAGAAAGTCCACTGCTGGACCCATAGGCTTTCTTCGTAATAGTGAAGCGCAGTGACATATTCTCCAAACATGGCGGGCGGATTGGAGGTGTAATGATCTCTTATTAATCCTGTCTTTAGAAAATAGAGGACGTGTTCTCATACTTCTCATTCATTTCTATTCATTCATTCTCTTCTAACATAAGTTATGCCCCTTTTACTATGCCTTCTTATAACACCCGCAGAAAGAATAAAATAAAAGAGGCGAAATTTGTATTGTATCCGTCGTCACCAGGCGGCTACCATAGATGGTGCATGTTTTTATAAGCCTCATAAGCAGGCTCTTTCAGGACACACTAATAGGCAGAATGCATCATAATCAGGTGCTATTAGTGTTGAACCTATTATATTTGGCGCATACATGCCACAAGGCTTTCTATGCATTTCAAATTCAATAGTGAGGTCACGCAATAAATACTTCTAGACATATTAACTTGTATACAAACAATGAAATGGAACTTAATTTGCAAAAATAATTAAGTAGTTATTATGGAAACTTAATCGACTATATAATGTTATTACCTACATAGTCAGTAAACAAATGTTAAATAAAACACTAAACAGGTCTGCACCAAGAAACCAGCGTCCAAGTTATTGCAGGACCTGGCCCTGGCCCCTTTAATTAAAACTGTGAACATAATATTTTCTATATTAGTAGCAATAATTTTGCATATTCCTAAGAGCTTTGATGTTACCTACTTATAAATTACCCACCATATTTGTCCATTTATTAGAATTCAATGCTTTTTATGTAATCGTAATTAAAATAAAAAAAGTAATTACGTACCTACTTACTCTTTTATTTTAATCAAAAAGGCAGCCTAAGGATAAAACATTCAGTAACTTAGAGACCGGGTAACAGTACCGCTCATTAACCTTTCATATGTACCTACCTTCTGATAACTTTATAGGCTCTAAGTATAGAAGCGGACTGTTAATTGCTGTCAAAGTAAATAAAATACTTAATTTTATTATAAAGGTACTTTACTCGTACTGGTCCGTAACCCACAACAAATAATGTTAGTTCAATGTCATTGTCATTTTACAGTGTCAAATGGCCTCCAAAGCCACGGATAACGATGTAATGTATGACAATGTGGTTGACCATTTTATTCAGTAAGTAATGGACAATCGCAACATAATAACCATATAAAAAATATTAGCATCTCATATCTTGACTACTTTACCTGAATAAACAATACTATGTACCTACAATAGTTAGGATCGTTTCAGCTAAGTACACCAATAAAATACACCAGCAAATCGGTCAGTACGTGAAGTACGTCTCTTGGGTATAAACTTCATTCACGTTATTCATTGTTGTGGAACAAAGCGGGAAACTCATTGTTGAACCTACTTAGGTATTTTTTGAATACCTATAACAACACGGCAAGTCATTCAAATCGAGATTAAATCGTTCGGGATAGCCAGCCTTGTAGTATTGACACATATTTCCATTAAAAGTAAATGGGTACGCAATGTGGTTTAATTAATAATTTTATTTTAGGGTAATTCCAAAAAATAGACAAACTCATCCATATAACAACGGTTAAACAAAGTTTATTTATTTGCAACATTTCCACAAAACCAAGTTTAACGATATATCGCGTGAAAATATTCATTTATTTTTCCCCCAAGATTTTGGTGAATATAAATAGATACCTATTTGTGAAGAAGCTATAGTAAAAAAAGATATATGGCCTTGTGAAATTGCAGCTAAGTATTTCAAAACGAGTTTCATGCTGTAAAATTAAATAAAAACAGTCGTTTTCTCTCGGGCCGAGATAAAAATCCAATAAAATCACGTTCAAATGGCGCGCCACAATAAATTTCTTTATCGTCAGCTTTACAGAAGGCTAGCAAGACGCGTATTTGATAACACTGCCTGTTAAACAGCAACAGACCCCAATGTTGACATAATTCGCATGTCCGTCTTAGCTAAAGAATCGTTCGAATTCTCAGCGCAGCGTACACTAAGCTATTCGTATTTATAAACTTTGTTTTGTTTCCAACTTCCAACCGCTCTCACTCTTGCTGCTATGTAATTAATGACGATTTTTATTTCTCTTTTATAAGTTAGTAACCCTAAACTGAAAGTATGTATCAGACTTTGTCTTTACTTAAATCAAAATCTGATTGATGTAAAATCATAAAGAAAATAAAGTAGGTAACGGTGGAACATTAAAAAAGAGCATAGTAAAATTAAAAATAAAATAACAGTGTCGTGCGTGACGATTCTTGCACAGAATAAATGGCATTTAACATAATTTTATAACACTTATAACCTAATAAACGTATAATGTGGCGGAAGTTCAATTAATTTACACATTCATATGGAGTAATGGTCGAGACGTCGGCTATGGTTCCGGGTTCGATCCCCAGGCATTACAAATATTTGTGGGCATAAACATGTCTGTTTGTAATGATCTGGGTGTTTCTATGTATAATATGTATGTAATTACAAAAAAAATGTGTATAAGTATGTTTATCAGTTGTTTAGTACCCTAACTACAAGTTTGCGCTTAATGTTAAGCTAGATGGCGCTGTGTGAATGTCTGTGGATATTTATTTATTTACAAATATCAATTAAGCAAACAGTAACTATTCTGCTCGTTATAACCTTTTAGGTAATAGATGGTTATAAAATAATTGTATTTTTTTTAAATAGTACTTCTAAACAGTAGAGTTTACAACCTAGACTGCCCGAACTGCTGAAAGCAGCAGTACAGAACCAATTCTCCTACAAAAATTAGGAAGGATAAGTGTATGGACTACGATATGCCGCTATGATCCATTGTGTGAGTAGATTGTCAGAGCCCCATTCGTTGTTCGGCAGGAAAGTTGCACTGCGAGAAAGCGGGGATAGCTTAAACTCCCATATATGGGATGGGGTATATGCCATTACAACAAGACATCTATAAATATAATAAAATACAAATATGTAGTAAAGGGTCACAATAAGAAGCTGATGTCGTCGCCTAGGTACTTTCGCTTGGAGTCAGGACATCCTTGCATAAATTGCGGCGTGTGCGGGCAAGTAGTACGAGAATTAGTATTCAATGCCAATATCTGATATGTACCATGTACTTCTTTAAACGTTTCTGTGTTTCGCCACACACATCGTTTAGAGGTGTCCTACATAAGCAATGGATAAAAAGTGTACTTACACCTTTAACCTAACCAGATAATCTTTATATTTTTCAAATATTTTTTGGAGATTATATACCTACATAAATAATTAGCAAATATAAAAATTGGTTATGTAATAAATTACATCATACATTTTCTTGGATATCTGATATGGAAATGCATACTTGTATGCAATCATTTCTTTGTTTTATTTTACTAACAGCAATCATTCTAATAGGTATGTAGATATTATTTCCCAGTTAGCTATTATCAGGTATATTTAGGTTATATATTCATCACTTTAATCCGACCATGCTTTTTGATTCTATCGTTCTCTTTAGATCGATCGATCGTCGAAGGCCAAACTAAAAGGTCAGGATTTATATAAAGGTATACTAGATTTATCCCTTATTCTGCTTGCTGAGACGAGGTTCGAGTCATATTCTGACCGATACCCTTAACATTGATTAAAAATTATAGTTAAAAAAGGAATATACATACATAATTATTAAGACCCACATTGAAATCATACTAATAAGTAGTACCTATTTACTTATAAATGACACAATGTGCTATCCATCACATAGCAATGGAATATATCTAGGTTTACATTCTCATTCAAATATAATACATAACATTGCCCGTATGATTCTGGAAAATTACAACCACAATGCAATTGGGTTCGTAATTATTACCTACTATGAATTATGTGAGTGGTGATTACTCACATATTCAGTATAAATATTACATACTGAGATTAAACATCTTTACGTCACAAGTTAGCAACAGTTAAAGGTATCTGTTGCTACATACCACCAGATTGGCAGTCAGCTTGATTGTTAATTTATATAATAAACAACATTTTATTAATCGGATGATTATTATACGAGTAGTACTAGGTACTGTTAACAAAATTTCGCCCGATGACAAAAAAATCTAATTGTGTAGTAGTTCAACATACGTCTCTATCGGAACATTATTCACAAGTAACGGAGGTTGGAGGATATCAAACAGCGCAGCGGATCACTAGGTCGGTTATGGATAAAATGAGGAATCTGGGAAAACCGTGACAACGAAAGCCACAAAAATCCGGCTTAGCTTCATTCCATGTCCATGTTTCGATTATAGTTCATCAACTATAAGTCATTGATATGGATAATTTTGTTATTTATATTGCTACTTAAATAAGGTTTAAGTTCATCTAGAGGACTACTTAAAAGAGAAACTAAGAGTAATCTGACAATATCTGGTAAATCATAACAAAAAACATTACATAAGTAATTTATTATTTTATGGCCCTTTAGAAAGTTTGGAACGGAACATTGCATAATTTAAAGTAGGTACTTAAATAATGTTCTTATAAAGGTTTGTTTGTTAAGTTATTATAAATAATAAAAACATTTTATTATTACCTCAAACTAAATTTTTCAATACGAGAACTACTCATTTTAATAACTAATTTAAAATATACCAAAAACTTACCTAAAACTAGGATATTTAAGATGGTAGGAAGCTGGTATGACGTAGGCTTCCGCCTAGAAAGGATTTCGATTAATTCTACCCAGAAAGGGATAAGATAGGGGATGAAACTTTGACACATTTAAATCAATCGGGCTGAAACTTTGCATGCATAAAGCTACTTTGAAGAAGGCATTCCCTAATAAAGGATTTTGATAAAATCCGAGATGAAAAATAATACTACGTAACGCTAGCGACGCCGTGGACAAAAGGTAGTGTTCTATGAATTGACTCAATAATGACTGACTTTGGCATCACAAATAATTGGGAAACATTTCTATTAGTACATAATTTGATATAAAACTAGGTTCATATAACGATCGCTTCAAAGTATAATAAATAATATGTAAACATCTATGAGTATTAAAATAACTATGTAAGCATTGTCACGTCCAACTTGTTACTACAAAAGATCTCACTGGGATTTATTCACAATTCATACTTCGTTGTATGTGATAGTACTTAAATTACAAGTAGGCATCTATGTGAAATAATCATAGGGAATCCTATGTCAACATAGGTTATAACTATTTCAATCTACATACCTACCGATGACTGTTTGGGGCCGATAGGTACTCGAATAGAGACGATATATGCAAAAATAATGGATCCATGAAATGAACGTAGGTACACGCATAATTTCAAAACCACTGCACGAAGGGTATTATTCAAATATTATTGTATTTATAAAAATAACCTATTTTGAATGTTAAACAAAATCAAAAGTGGCAATAATTATCCGACAGGTTCACTTGTTTATAAAAATAATATTTCGTCGGCAAGCATGTTCACTGTGCATACTGATTTTTATGACATAAAATCTTCTCCACTTCTGCGACAACACCGAACACCGCCAAATCAAACAATAGAATCTATTTTTGCAAAAACAAAACCTGTCTACCGAGATGCTAAAGGTCACAGTATTAGGTAAATAGAAGACTTTAGCAGGTATAGTACAGATACAAATATAAAAAAGTGTTATATGTCACATAATGAAATTAGGTACAGTACTTACGTATGTACCTATCGGTGGGAACCTAATCGATGTTTGCTTACTCTTATAATAACAAATATTTTTAAAAATAAGTAGAATTAAAGAATAGTTAAAATAAATAGTTCTTCATATATTATTTACTTAAAGCATTTATTAATTAATATGTTTAAATGTCCGATGGTCTACACTTAGGTACGTACTTATCAAAATCAAATTTAATACAAATAATAAAAAAACTTACAAATGTGCGATTATTGATAGTGAATATTTTTGTTGTTGTTGTTTGAAATCATTGTGTACAGAAAGATCACAAATATAAGAAACAGATTGATAATTGTATTATACAGAAATCGAGATCATGGCAATTTTTTAAAGTATGAAACTATTCGTGATTTAAAGTGCATCCCCTAAATATGAGGCAAATCTATTATTAATACAAAAATCAAATATTTTTAAACTCTAAAATGATTTTTTTTTTTCTCTATTTATTTGGGACATAAAACAGTAACACAATAGCTTAAAAATCTAAATTATTACTTAAGAACAATATTCATTGTGAGACCACATCATTGTCCACATAATTATATATTATAATATGATTCAAGCAAACGTTAAAGTTCGTATAAAAAGTATAAGTGTAATTACGGTTAATGGGGATGGCAAACCCCCAGAAACAGAAAAACAAAAACTTACAAAAAACGGCCTTATAATAGAGAATGAAAATAAGAGCTAATTTCATTTTTAAACGTGCTTAATTTTGTGTTAAATATATCTATTTGATTAAATTTATCATTGAATAATTTAAAAAGCCTATTGAAAGGTGACCGCTTGCCTGCATTCGTGCGGCATTTAGCGGGTACAAGGGTTACAGACTGCCTGCAGGAACGGACAGAGGATCTAGTTGGAACCGAGAATCTCAATCTATTAGTAAGTTCAATACAATCATACTTACTATTAAAACATTATGTAAGAACTATATCCAACATTACTCGTCTATTACAAGGTTTAACATTTTATATTTTTGCAAAAGTTTATCACCACGATAACACCTATAATTAACAAAACGCAAAAATTTCTTTTGTACTGTTTCAATGGCATCTATGTATTTATTATAAATTGGGTTCCAGACTGGAACAGCATATTCAAGCTGACTTCTAATTAGAGATTTATATAAGTATAACAAAGTGTGGGGGGACTTAAAATCTGCACTAGCACGAACTACAAAACCAAACATTTGAAATGCCTTTGCTATAATAATAATAAATAATAATAATAATAAATTTCTTTATTTCTCACCATTCAAGAAAAAAATAACATACTATTAAATATTAATCATAGGAGAATATGGCGGGCTGACACCTGAACTAGGTTCCTGTATCTCAGGTAGTCAACCCTCCACCCCGTAAACAATAATTACAATATGTATTCTACAGAAACACAAAATATTGTATTAAGCTTTATAAAAATAACCGGTAGTGCATTAAAAAATTTTTGAGGGTAATACCTTTTATATGAGTATCCAGATGTAATTTAGAATCTAGCAGCACTCCTAAATCTCTAATGCGTTCCACTTTTTCCAAAATTATATTACCTAAACTGTACCAGAAATTGCTGATTAACTTTTTCTTTGTAAAAACAATAAGCTTGCATTTATTAATACTGAGATCTAGTTTATTTGTAAAGCAGTAGTTTGCAAATCTATCAAGGTCCTCTTGGAACTTTATGTGATCAGAGTAATCAGTTATGGTTTTATGTATTTTTAAGTCATCAGCATACAGAGAATAATTACAGAAACGGAAACATTTGTCGATGTCATTGATAAATAATATAAATAGGAGCGGGCCGAGGATAGAACCTTGGGGAACGCCTGAAGTAACTTTAACCGACTCAGATTCGAAACCCCAAATAACTACCTTTTGAGTACGATTACTGATGATTACTTAAACCATCGCCACAAATTACCTCTAATACCATTATATGCAATTTTCTCCAGAAGTATTTTATGATCAACGCGATCGAACGCCTTTCTGAAATCAGTGTATACACAATCAGTTTGTTTATTATCATCAATTGCGTCATACAGTCGCGAAGTGTAAGTCAGTAAATTAGTGACAGACGATCGCTTTTGTACAAAGCCATGCTATTGCGGTAGTATATTATTGTGCAGAATTGGATATATAATGTTACGTACAAGTATCTCAAATATTTTAGACATTATTGGAAGAACAGATATTGGTCTATAATTGTCAACGTCTTGCTTAGAGCCATTTTTGTACACCGGTACTATTCTAGCAGATTTCCATATATCGGGAAATTTTCTATCTCCAGAAATCTTTTATAAATGTAGTGAAGTGGTTTCAAAATAGTTTCGGCAGTTCTCTTAAAAAAATAGCAGGTATATTGTCTGTGCCCGGTCCCTAGTTATATCAAGCGCCATTAATTGTTTTAAAACATCCGATTCAGATAATACTATATTATTAATATTTACTACATTATATTCATTAATTTCTACATGATTATAATCAAAATTATCGGGCACTGATGAGTTTTCAAATGAAGATTCAAAAAAGCTAGAAAACAAATTACATACGTCAGAGGGGGTGCTGGCTATTTTGTTCTTAAATTTGACTTGCGTTGGAATATCTGAACAGTTTTTCCTATTAGAAATATATGTCCAAAAGTACTTGATGTTTACCTTAATACACTTTCTGCTTGTTTCATATAATCAGTAAAACATTTATTACATTCACTTTTAAATCTATCTCTGTATAAAGAAAAGTTCAATTTATCTACTTGGCTGTTTGATTTCTTCCATCTTCGTGCTTGGATTGCACGAGTTTTATTTTTATGTATATGTATTAATGCCGGGGAGAACCACACTGGGTAATCATTAGATTTAAAATGCTTTTTAGGAACGTATTTTTTAATTACCATATAAAGTATTTCATAAAATTCATCTAACATTGCATTGGCAGATTTATTTAAAAATGATGGACATCACTTTGCATGTGCATATTACAAACCCATTTGGTGTAATGGTTGAAATGTTCGCTATTACACCAAGGGTTCCGGGTTCGATCCCCATGCAGTGCAAACATTTGTGTGCATGACCATATCTGTTTGTGTTGGTCTGGAAGTTTTCTATGTTTGATATGTATGTATTTACAAAAAAGTATATTAGTATTTTTATCCGTTGCTTAGTTTCCATGATTACTGGCAAGCATTAGGTTTAGTTTTGGGTTAGATAGCGTTGTGTGAATGTCAGTTAATATTGTATTTATATATTGGGTTCCCGTAAAATAATAAATCGAATGGATGCCAATGATTCCGAATGTGACCCTGTATATGAGAACCAAAATGTCTTAGACTTTACAGATTTTTCAAAATACTGGCATACAACATTCTGAAAGTATTTACGGGTACCTATTTTGAAATTAACTAGGTATTTATAGGTTCCAAAAGATACAAGGTCACAGTATTTTATTCAAGAACTATTAACAATGAAATTGATATACCTACGTATTAATAAAAAGTTCAACCTGTTTTTAAACGATTATTTTTATGAAAATCTATTAACTTTTTGCACGATACCGTATTTTGTGATTTACACGTGATTACAGTATTACACGGTATCGCAATTATATACTGCTTTTCCTATAAAAATATGTAGTGTTGAATGTGCCTTATCCGCGTGCAAGGCTTTTAATTTATCTTTAAATATTTTTACATAAAATAATTTTATGAATTGTTTTAGCGAAGGGAAAACCTATGTTACCTATAATTTAAGCCTGCATATAACGCGACTTTGTTCCTACCTAACTTTGCAGCAAATAAACTATTCCTACGTGTAAATTTATAATTAGATGTAAATAAATATTTAGTTCAGGCCATAATTTGATAATTAGTGGGATAACTGCATTATCTAATACTTAATAATGTTCCCAAAACCATGTTGTGTAGGAAGGCTTATGCCCTTCAGTGGGAGGTTATAAGCTGGTTGATTAATTAATTGTTACCTAATTAAGATAATTGCATACCCTCAACTACGAGTACCCTTAAAATTAATTTCGTCAAAATATTAAAACCTATTTAAAAAGTGATAGATGATAGCTTACCGAAAACTTTTATTGTCACTATCGCCATGGTGTTAATCCGTAATAGTCTTAAATAACACTTTAATGAAACACACGTTAATTGATCACTGAAATACAGTGTCGATCATTTTGCAACAAGTCGCGCGAATCGTCCGCGACCGATTGCTTGGTGCGTGCGCTGTAGACTACGGTCTCGGTGCGCTCGCGCTGCTGCCTGCAGATGCGGTAGCGCCCTCAGCGGACGTCGACTCGTCAACATTACACATGAAAACTCGGCCTCACATTTATCGTTGCACTTCCGCCACGAAAAATCGAAAACAATTGCAACCGTCAACAAGCGCACGGCCAAACCCCTCACTGATCGATCGCTCGAAGACTATTGCGGAAAGTAAGAAATCTATTGTTTGTGGCCTGTGGTTACAGTTATCCCTAGAGAGGCTTTGACCATCTACTAACTGATTATATTGAATAACTAAATATCCACTGATACTCACATAGTGTCTATCTAACTCCAATCTAAGCAAGGAGCTTGTACTATGGGTGCTCCACAACGGATAAACACTTATCCCGACTTACAAATGTCTTTTCGATTTTTTGAAATTATATGTACGTTTATCCGACGCTCTTCCGGTGAAGGAAAACATCGTAAGGAAACCTGCGGACGCATGCGCTGTGATTCAAAGGTTGTGCGTGAAGTGGCCAATCCGCACTGGGCCCACGTGGACGACTAAGACCTATACGGGTAGGCCCGTTCCTCTCGGTGGAAAAGTGTAATGAGCTGTTGATGATGATGATATTATAAATAATACTCTGTATTAGTTAATTATATATTATCATTAGTTATATGATATCTCCGCTAGTTGAAAACTGTTGCGTTATATCGTAAAATGATCGCTATATATAAGTGTTAGACTCATATATAATACCTATACATTGATACTTACCTGTGTATGAATATTTATGCACATATAATATACATACACAAATAATACTGATGTATTCCTGTCTTATTATTAGCCGACTTCAAAAAAGGAGGTTACCTACTCAAGGCGACCGTATATAGGCTTGTTTTTTATTTGTTTCATCTGTTAGAGGATAGCTCCGTCGAACATGAAACATTTTGATTATTCTTTTTTTTATTTATGATGGGTAAGCCATCATAAATAAAAAAGAGTAATCTTGAGCACAGACTTTCTAGACTATTTTTGTAAGAAAGAAAAAACTTTAGAGATGGACCCAGAAAAGGAAGTCAGGGTTTAATGTAGGGAAACCAGATTAATCAAAGGAACTTTCCAAAATCGTAGGTGACTCAGAGCAACTACTTCTTTATCATTGTATATTTATTTCAGTGATAAATTTTAATACGAAACACTAAAAATAGTAAAAAAAATTAACAGAAAAATACTGACCTCACATTAAAAAGCAAGCAGTAGATTGTGACGATACAAAAGTGGAATGCGAGTCACAAAAAAGTAAACCAAGGAGACAAACCTGGACAAACAACATCCATTATCTGGCGGCCTGAAAGGTGCAGGTCGCACAATAAAACTCATGTATCCACATGACAGTATCCATGCCCCTCATTATACCTGATGTTTATTAGTCTATATTTTCTCTAAAGTCTACCTGTTACAGGCCCTAAACTATCCAACTCATATCCTCTGGTTTATTTATTATAATAGGCATGAGGACTGGGTCCTAGAATCGTAAAATGTAATGTAAAATTTAATAATATAACAAATCTGAATTATAAATAACGATGTGGCAACTCTCCTCTCGAAACTCATGTTTTATACATTTTATTAGTCTTCAAAGTTAGGTGGACAAGTCCATAATTAAAGTTAATTAATTGATAAAACTTTTATGACCAAAAGATGACACATACAATTTAAAGCAACTTTTGCTTTGAAACTATTTTAATAAACGCAACATTTAATAAATAAACATACGGATAGTCTCGCTGACAACAAAAGTGGATCAGCAAGTAAAAGTGGCACTGTCACGCATGTCGCAGAACCGATAACCACTGGACGGACGAGTTGTGGAGTGGAGACCGCGTCTAGGCAGGCGTAGCGTAGTACGCCCTCCGGCCCGATGACTTGTGAAATATTGCTATTGGTGGCTGTATGAGGAAAGTGGAGAACCTATGTTCAGCAGTGGACTGCACAAGGTTGAAGAAAGAGAGAGAGAGAGTGTTCGCCAGTGTTGTGACGATCCGTCTTGGCATAAGACTTCACCAATTCAAACCACCGGGGCAAGCTGGGTTTCGAAAAGGCTAGAGTATCTTGGACCACATCCATACTATTCGTTTGTAGTACCAAGGAGTATAACCAGCCGCAATGTATGGCATTTGTGGACTGCAAGAAAGCCTTCGACTTCATCAAAACCTGAGTTATTCTGGAGACTCTGAGGTGATGTATAGACTAGCGATATATCTATGTGTTTTGAAGACCCTTGATTGCTGAGGATATCATTGTAGTAGGGTTTTCGAAAGAGCTTGCAGAGATGCTAAATAACCTTAATGAATCTTCGCGACAAGTTGGACTTGTCGTGAATCTGGACAAGACGAAAGTCATGTTCAATTACATCTCGCATCTTTGTCAAGGTTGTCCAGATTTTTTTTCTACCTAGACCAAACCAACCAACTTGATTAGTTTGATCTAGGTAGAAAACAAAGAGAGGCTAGTAGAACGATTCAGTTGGCTAGACGGCATTCGGCAAGTTACATCAAGTCCTAAAATCAATGATTCATCAAAGACTTCCTTCGTTAATTCTCAAGTGTAGTGAGTGACTGAACAGACAATGAAGCGAACAATCCTCAGAGTTCCTCTAAGGGATAAAATTGGACAAGAAATCCGTTTTAATTTATCTGGATATAAAACAGAACGGATTTGCATTCACTAGTCCCATCCTCTAAATCAAGCGATGATTTGGAGGCATAGCTGAAACTTGAATTCTATTTTGAAAATGATTAAGTATCGTACAATTTAATCACGAACCTATTTTTGCTTATTTTGTAGGAGGAGTTTAATATCGATATTTTTCTCGAAAGAATTTTTATTTTATTCCATTCATCGATCAAATGTTTAGAATAAGGACAAGTTTATATTTATATGATCAAATGAATCAAAATTTCAATACAATGTGATTTCGTTTCTCTATCAAATCACTGATAAAATTAATTAGTCTTATCTAGGTAAGTTATTTGATTAAAATTTACGCACGCGCACAATCAAATTAAATATTTCATTCTTTAAATATTTAATTGCCGTGGTGTATTAAACACGAATTAAAACGTAGATTTTAAATCATTAAAATTGTGAGCTTAAATTTGCCGCCAGTCAGTGTTATCATATCGGTAAGCTGTTTGTATTTACTAATTTCTGGACTTTGACATTTCGTAAATGTATTTCATCGAAGTACAACTTGTTTGTAGTTTATAATTATTTTACGTCCCCATTTTGCGAATTTTAATTAAAAAGTATTGATACTGTGATAATCATTCCTCATTTAAAGTGATAGTTTATGGAGATGTGTACTTAAAATATTGAAATAGCAATTGATTTGTTTTGTATTTTCATTTTTATAATTTCATTGTTAACTTATATAGTTATGTTACTTAGTAGACTATCCCAATTGGTTTTTCGAAGATCTATACAAACAACATCTAAATTACTGAGCAGCAGCATGGTTACCGACGGGAATACTATATTAGCTGAAAGTTTGAAGAAACAGGTTAGTTTTGGTTATTTCTAAAAGTAATACAATTACATTTTACTTACTTGTTGATGTATGCATTAAAATTAATATTATTTAAAATGCGTATTTTCATTCAAACCGATTTTTTAAATTTGTTTTTTTATACTCTAATTTCTAAACAGTTTCCATTTAAAACTTATGTTTGCTAAAAAATTAATAAAATGCTATATTTGTTATTGCAGGGTGTGGAATATGTATTTGGAATAGTTGGAATCCCAGTTATTGAGTTAGCTATGGCATTTCAAGGAGCGGGATTAAAATACATTGGAATGAGAAATGAACAGGCAGCAGCCTATGCTGCCCAAGCTATTGGATATCTTACAGGTAAAATTATTTTAATATGTTATATATAGATAATGCATTTTGAATTCACATGTTACTAGGTTTACCTGTTTGCTAACTTGTTTCATACTTCTACCAACTGTTCCTAGACATAGGTCTCCTCAGACATTCTAGTCATCATTAGAAGGTCAAGCAAAAGGCTGCCTAATCTATGCTTGCTGGGAAGTTATTCTCTTTATAATGTCTTTTACAACAGCATTTTTGTAATATTTTTATCAATGCGATGAATTGGGAAGCAAAAACTCCAAAAAGCAATAGATTTATTATTTTACCACAAAAAAATTAAGATGCTCATGAAAAAAATCCTTCACAATATACATAATTTACTTTGAGTGTTAATGAGTACATCTCATCTTTAAATGTTTAAGCTCGCAACTTGGTTGCCAACTTAGTAAATTTGATAAACGTTTAATCATACTAGGAAAGCCTGGTGTATGCCTTGCTGTGTCTGGACCAGGGCTTCTGCATTGTATTGGAGGTATGGCAAATGCTCAGGTCAACTGCTGGCCACTACTGGTCATAGCAGGCTCCTGTCCTGAAGATCATGAAGGCATTGGTGGATTCCAAGAATGGCCTCAGGTATGCTTCTTAAAAAACTTTTTGATATCTTCATACCTGTAAAAACAGATAACAAGTTGGTATATGTAATAATTTCATGTATATCTATTTCTGATAAGATAATCCCACATGAAGAAAAATACTAAGATCATGATAAGTTATCAAGTTGGCAACTGAAATTGTTTTTAAATAATTTACAATATTTATTATCTCAATATTTATAAGTTTATTACTATAAGTACTCTTAAATCTTCAAAACACTATTTTTTAGAGACCTAAAGATATATTCAAGTAATTGTCTAAACATTTAGTAAAATGAAATCTGTATAACAAGTAACAACTAACCTTAAAATAAGCAGTCTTAATTGTTGCTTACTAAATATTTATTATAAAACCAACATTAAATTTAAACTATCCAAGTATTTAAACTTTTTTTTGGCATTTTTTTTCCCACTGTTTCCTGCTGTCAGCAGCAGGTAGCCACTGTTAGGCCACCAATAGACGGCATGTGGGATATGACCCAATCGCCCCAAATCTATGCTGTTTGGGAAAACCTGTGCCCTGCAGTGAACCGTTATAGGCTAATGTTAATAAATAAACTTTTAAACAAATTCTATTTTTAACAACTAAGTTTTCAACTGTTTCATCAATGTAAATAAGTTTTCGTAAAAAAACTAACAGTCTCTTGTTGTTTGTTTTATATACGTTAATGTTTACATTATTGTCTTCGTGAAACTTATAGGTAGAAGCCAGTAGGCCGTACTGCAAATATTCAGCGCGACCACCATCCGCACGTCTCATCCCGTTGCATGTGGAGAAAGCCGTCCGGTTAGCGAGCGCCGGACGTCCAGGCGTCGCCTACCTTGATATGCCCGCTACATTATTATCGGTAAGATGGCCAATGTACAATTAGTACCAAGTAAATTAATGTACCATTGATACAAGATTTTTCATTGTGAGCTATTTGTTATCCCAATTCTGTTTGTAATATCGAAATAACAGTTCTTATTACATGCTATTATGAAATATATATACAGAGCATTCACCAAAATAACATTTTTTATATGTTTGTATGTCTGTCTGTTTCTTCCGGGTTATCTCTCAAATGGCTGGACCAATCTTGACAGGACTTTTGCAGGCCTATGTTATAACTTATAAGCGAAACTTAGACTACTTTTATTTTAGAAAACACTTTTTATTTAAGGAAAATAAAGTGTAAGCGCTCCTTAAAGTTAGCTGACACCCTGGATAAACACATTTACTGCGGGAGAATATCATATAAATAAATAAAAATACCGTTCTAGCATTCCAATAATCCCTGGCCATCCAAAGTTTTCATAAAATGTAGTTGTTGCTATGATTTCTAGGCGGAAGTAGACGAAGACAAAGTACCAGAGTTGTACACATCAGAGCAAGTGCCGCCTGCGTACCCCAACCCGGCTTTGGTGCGAGCCGCGGCCGATGTACTGGCGGCGGCCGAGCGACCTCTCGTTATTGTCGGGAAGGGTGCCGCGTACGCAAGGGCTGAGCAAGCTGTGAATAAACTTGTGCAAAACACTAAGATCCCGTTCTTGCCTACGCCTATGGGTATGTACAACTCGCATAGAAAATACACAAAAAGAGTTATATATTAGAATAAAAATAAAGTTTGAGTATCTGTTTGTAATATTGAAATAACCATTTTTTTCTTCATGCATATGAATATGTAGGTATATATTACATATGCCAAAATAACATTTTTTAAATGTTTGTCTGTCTGTTTGTTCCGGGTAATCACTGATACGGAGGGATGGATTTGGTCGCTGGTGGCATGAGGAATAATATAGGCGACTTTTATTTGAGATAACCTTTTTGTTATTTGAAAATACCAATGTATTTACCGCGGGGAGCAGCTGCTTTTAAAATATAAGTACCTACTTGTCACTAATTATTTAATTTTAACAGAGTTATATATTAATTTATTTACACCCTATCTATGAATTCATCATCGAAACGACAGGAATATAAGCAAGAATAAGCAATGTATCCATAGAAAAATAAAGCAGGCGCGTTTCAAATCATACGACAAATTGGAACATGTTATACCAATCACCAAGCATTTGTTCAGAAATTACCTTTGTACCTACTATGATGGTATTTGTTATTTTGTTAAAGGCAAGGGCGTAGTGTCCGACGGTAGCCCACTATGCGTGGCAACAGCCCGAACACTGGCATTGCAACGTGCCGACGCCATACTGCTGTTGGGTGCACGACTCAACTGGATGCTGCACTTCGGACAAAGTCCAAGGTTTGCAGCCGACGTCAAAGTCGTACAGGTTGGTAACACTTACCACTGACACTCACACAGCCATCTAGCCCCATATTAAGCGAGGAACTTGTAGATAATACACAGGACGGTCATTTATTTGCATCACAAAAACACACATCACATTTAATCTGACAAAAATATTGTGTTTTGACAATTAAACAAGAATATAATTTAACTTGAGAGCGTCGATGGCTCAGTGGTGTGGACTGTCGCCTTCCTACCGGGAGGGCTGAGGTTCAAATCTCGACACGTACCAATGTATTTTCGAATTTTCGAAAAATATATGTACGTTATCCGACGCTCTTACGGTGAAGGAAAACATCGTGAGGAAACCTTCATGCACGCCTGCGAAGAGATTCGAAGGTTGTGTGTGAAGTGAAAATGAAAATGAAAATGAAAAGTGTTTATTCAGTTTAGGTCCTTAAAGAACACTTATGAATGTCAAATGAAGCTACCACTGGTTCGGGAGGTAGTTTTCCACTGAGAAGAAACCAGCAAGAAACTCAGTAGTTATCTTTTCAAAAAAAATTGTTGAATACAGTTCATTTGTTCAAAATAATTATATAAAGCAAATTATTTTCAATTTTTATCGTATTATGTATTGGTAAAATATAATATCTACAAAAGTCGTCCAATCCGCACTGGGCCCGCGTGACGACTAAGGCCTAATCACTCTATAACGGTAGGCTCGTGCCCCTCGGTGGGGACGTTTAATGAGCTGATGTTGATGATATAATTAACAAAAACGATAAAATACAAAATAATTTAACTGGTGTATAACGTGAGTCACAGCGACCCAAAAGGCCAAACCTCAGCATTGGTTCACCCGACGGCAAACCACAGATTTTCAGCTTGCACCTGAGAATCAATTTAGTCCTCAATATTCGTGATTCTTCAATTTACAGTAATTAGTTAACTAAATTTCTTTAATATATAAAATAAGTGATGCGCCTAACCATGACAGACCGGCATTGAAAGAGACCAACAACAGATACAAACGTTATTATATTGCCTCCATCAATGCCGCACTGCGCCCAACACCGAGACGACAGCTTTTAGGTCTCTTTTACTCATCAATTTCACTAGCAGTGCCCCATCCAGAAACGCAAAAGTGCATGACACTCCTGTTTTACGGAACCTACCCAGTATCTACCTAGGCGACTCATTATCGAGTCTACCACCTAGTAAACATACTTATTTTTTTTTTGTAAATACGCACATATTTTACATAGAAACACCCAGAACCAGCAAGACCCTCATGTACCGTTTGTAGTGTCCGGGATCAAACCCGGAACCGTTGGTGTAGTAGCTATCGTCTCGACGATTACACTACATGGGTCATCATAAATGTAAGAAATCTCTTTCAAAGATCTAAAACAATAAATTAAAGCTGGCTTCTTCAAATTAAATCATTTGTACTACGTGTGGATCGAACCTTTGGGCTTACTTAGCAACCATTACACGACATTAAAGCAGTGTACCTATTCAGTTAATTTAACTAACTAGCTGCGAAATCTCACTCAAAAACTGTCCGCGGCAAAATCTACCCATCACGTCATTTGGGCAGAATTTTCATTCAAATCACGTCGCTCGCTACATGTCATAATGAAAAATAGTGTGCTCGTGCTTTTGGTTTTGTATTCTTTCGATGACGTGTTACAGTTAATCGATAAATCACTTTTCAGGCAATGATGTAAAAAGTATAGATTCGTGATATGCTCACAAAACAAAGTGTTCCAAATGTAACGACAGCGCATATACACATATTTCGAATGAGCGTACATTTACCTAAACAAAGACCTACAACTGTATTCTCTCTGGTGGTTCGTTTTGAGGCACAGATGGCGTATCCACCTTTATATATACAGAACATCATTGTTTTCAGGTGGATATCAGTCCCGAGGAGTTCCACAACAGCGTTAAATCCGAAGTGGCGGTGCATTCTGACATTGAACCATTCACCAATGCGCTTGCTGACGAATTAGCTCGAAGGAACTTTTCCTTAGAACCTGCAAGCAATGCCTGGTGGCAAGCGCTTAATAAGAAACAACAAACCAACATCGCTTTTGTAGAGGTATGTTAATAACGACTGGCTGAAAAAAAAAGGTCCAAATTCCATTGGTGGTCCTGAAAATAACCCTTTGTAATAGGTACATATAATACAAGAAGTTCCTTGGTCATTTTCCCATGCCTTTGTGTTTTATTTTGTAACCGTGTGCATAAATTCAAGTTTGAAAACTTTATTTATGTTATTTATTATACTTAATACCTATTTTACAAAACTGTGTTTGGCTTAATCTGAGATTGAAATAATTGACTTCTAACGTAAAACTATCCTACAGGCGCAGTCAAACGACCAATCACAGCCGCTTAACTACTACGCGGTGTTCAAGACAGTGCAAGCGAACATACCACGGGACTCGGTCATTGTGAGTGAGAGGCGCTAACACTATGGACATCGGACGTGGGGTGCTACTCAACAATCTGCCACGACACAGACTCGACGCTGGTACTTGGTACCATGGGGTATGTATGATAAAATATCGTAAATAATAATAATAAATATCACTGACATTCACACAGCGCCATCTAGCCCCAAGTTAAACGTGAAATTAAAACGTATACTAAACAAGGGATAACATTTTTTACGGGCATGTTCATGTGCATAATGTTTGTACTTCCGAACTTTCAGAATCGAATCCGAACCCTTGGTGTAGTAGCAGACGTCTCAACTATTACACACATGGGTTGTCTTAAATTATTAAGAGACAACTCTTAAAGATGAAACAAGCGCTTTCTTCACTTCATGACAAATATCATAAATCATGACTATCATACGTAGTAATTTCGGCACATTTTTATGCTATATGGGGCAAACAGCTTACAGATGTTAAATGACACCGCCTATACGAATACCAGAGGACATAGAAATGCGTGAAATAAACATGAAATATATTTTGGTATAGGTTGGTCCTGGCTTCGCTATTGCCGCTGCTATGTGGTGTCGCGACTACGCTCCTGCAAACGAGTTGTTTGTGTCGAAGGCGACTCAGCTTTTGGATTTTCAGGTGAGTTTATTTTTAAGAAAATTGATATTTTTTTCCTGACAATTACACCATCTAACTATTAACATCTAAAATCTAAAATTTGCTCACACGGCACAATGGCCCACCGCACGGACTAAGTGCGGAAACCAACGCCAATAACATAGAACACCATCTAACCCCAGTTAGCACCTCGTCTGTAATATTTGAACCTAGAGATGGATAAAAAATACCTCTATATTTTATTTTTATCATTTTCCTTTATTTTTACATAGATAACGTTCAGACTAATGCAAAAATACGTAATGTGTGCATGCACACTAAATGTTCTTTGGATAGCTCAAACCCAGTCTTTGTTTTTATAGTGTATTAAATCGATCTTTAATTATGTGTGTAAAATTGTTTCGAATTGATTCGTTTTTTACATATAATAAATTGTTTCAGGAATGGAAATCGAGACAATGTTCCGTTACAAACTGCCAGTTATTATTGTAATAGTAAACAACAATGGCATTTATAGTGGATTTGATAAGGAAACTATGGCTGACATTCAATCTGGAGGCGACGTCACCCAATGGTAAATACCTTTTTTATCATTAACCTGTTAGGGGAACCTATTACCGCGAAGTACACGTCTATTATATGCCCAGGGCCGTAACCCTGGGCATATAATACTGGCCCCTATGACTGACAGATTCATAGTTTTATATTTCACCATTTTACAAACATTGTGACATTATAGAATATTTTTTTGGCCTATTTTTATTAGGAACTATAAAAGAAAACAAACAAATAATCCCATTATTATTATTGTCAGTAATGAATTTGTCCAGAATTAGTCATCACTTGTTCGCAAATTGTAGCAAAACTGGCTCCTACTTTTGGGCATTGAATTGACTAGTTTCTTTAGGATCTCTTCTTTTTCGGTAGTTTTTGATCTTCTAAACTAAACAGATTTTGGTATTACAGTTTTTATTAGAAAAACCATTGTCGTATATATTTGTCTGGTATTTCCAGACTTAATTGAACATACTTGGGTTGTTTAACATACTATTTTGGTACTTTTACTGGATGTACCTACCTGTCAAGAGTTACATGGAGTAATTTGCAAATACTCTGATTTAGATAATTATTTACGTGTGGTGGATTGTAAGACCACCTCAAAAATTCCTGTCAGTCCATGCGTCAAACACCCTGTACAGCATTCAAACAAATGTTCTGCCGGAGATATGAATGGAAACTAGCTTTTCAGTGAAGTGACTCAATTAAAATAGCCCATTGGTTAAATGGATCTTCGATAATACGGCAGTTGGGAAATGTGTTTCGACAAAAAGGCTTTCGATGATCTGTCCGACACCCGTGTAAATCGTCCAATTTACATTATTATTTTTTTTAAACGATTATTTCGTTTACAGTACACCACCAACAAGCCTCGGAAGCGAAGTGCGATACGAGAAGATGATGGAAATGTTCGGCGAGACGGGACACTTCTGCCGCACAGTGGACGAAATCGCCGCCGCTCTCAAGAAGGCGATCGCAGTCACCGATCGGCCCAGCGTTATCAATATCGCTATAAACCCGCAAGCCAACAGAAAGCCTCAGGACTTCAACTGGCTCACTGAGTCCAAACTGTAGACCTACAGTGCAATTCTGCAGAC
>PQWD01003614.1:130960-193499 GCA_019425675.1 Leucinodes orbonalis | reverse complement strand
AGAACTCTGAAGCGTTTAGTTCAAGAGAAGTATTTTTCTAGGAAATCATTGTTTAAACGACTATTAATAAGCAGTGGTTGAGTAGCGTACGTTAATTAAATTATCAATGTTACCGTTACAAAGAACGGAATACATATGAGTAAGATCCGTTTCTCGGGTAATCTCGTGTCAAAAGTTAGATTGTTACATTACATAAGTACTCAGACGTACATTTACACACTTTACACTTTTTGATTACATAGCGTAGGTACAACCGGTACATAAGATGTTAGGATACTGAGAATATTTATAAGTATATCGTATTTTTAAGTCCAGAAAAATAATTAAATTCATCAGTCCAAAATCGTTTATTCAACGGTTTTACGATTTATTCGGCTTACATCAGGCACTTGTGGTACTTTATTGTAGAATTGCCATCAACACATTTTACAAAGGCTAGTAAGTAGATACTGTTGTCATGACACTTTTTTTCTCTTATGCCTTAAACGGCCCAGATACTTAAGTGTTAATTAGGTATTCCATGTGTACTCAGTTTATTATCATAATTATTTTATAAAAAGCTTTTACTGTTCAATTTTATTACATTTACATCGCCATTTAGGCCCGCTGATTTTTTTGTTGTTATTAGAACCAAATAATAGAGGAATCGTATCTAAGTGTAAATTTCTCGACAACCCGAGAAATCAGCCTCGAGAATTCTCAATACCCGAGAAATTGAAAAGCTTGAAAAACCATGAACCCTACTTGCTACGCAGTTTACAACAGATAAACTTCAAATGGTTAAATCAAACTAGGAACTACGCGTACCTCTTTACCCAAAACTTTAAAAATATGGAAAAGTTAAAACCAATGGGTCACCGTATGATCAATACGACGACGGTGCAACGAACTCTACAGAATAGGGCATAGAAAAGTGCAGGGTGCACTGAATAATTGATGAATCTTGCCTGGTAACGATCAAGTAACCCATTTGAAGCGCTATCGATGGTCCGACACGTCACGACCCAACTGCACCTCGGGGGTGACTGTTTTTTAAGAGTAAAGTTTGATATAAAGACTTATGTTTCTGGGTCATGCGAATCCTGCGATTACTTTATTACAGTACTGTTTTCTAAATTCAATAATGGCTTATTAATAATTGTTGGTATTTATCAATCACAAAAAATTACCTGTGATATGTTAATAATATACATCAATATTTTTTATGATCTATGTAAAGTAATTGAAAAAAACCTATAATTAATTGCACGCTGGAACGGGGAATTGTCCCGGTAACATGGAATGATGCTAGTGTTATGTAATACCTATGTAAAATAAACTTTCTGTATTTGAAATTAATATATTTAATTCCAAAATGATTAGTGTCTTTAAAGTACCTACTAGATATAACAATGTGAATACAATACGTATGTTAATTATAAGAAGGGCTTCCCTCCAGCTATCATTATTCGTATTTAGCGACTTCCACTGTTTTATTTTTAGCCCTCCTGTTGTTAGTTCAAGTTATAATTGCCGCTTGCACGAACTATAGAGGGATTTACAATTAGTCACATTCGAAACCACAACACAACACAATCAAAATTTTGTGTTGCTACTTTTGAAATTAAAGTATTAGAAACCTCACTTGCATATGGATAACTTCAACAATCATCAGATCTGGTATCACGGATAATGAAACCTCTATCATTAAATATAAGTATATTCTGTAATCTGTTATACGTTCATAATAATATAATTGTAGACGGTGATAATTGCTTTGCTTGTAATGACTTGTATTTTATTTCCGCCCATGACGAATGGTATATTTGCAAATTATTTAAAAAAAACCCTTTATAAAATATTTGTTTTTTATTTGTGAACGGATATTTGATGAATGTGTAATTATAATCCTAAATAGTATTTTTTTATATATTTGTGCTTTGAATGATTTCCCGAACATTATCATTACACGATAAATCATTATATTCATGATACATAAATTCCTCATGCGTGCGTGCAATTTTAGATGCGTGAGTTTTCAGTTTATATAAGTGACTTTTAAATTGGCTTGTCTATTGAAGTATTACCATATATTGAATAAGTTGAATTTTTACTACAGCTTATGACAACAATCATTTAAGAGTTTCTGATAATGAGCATCCACGCTGGCATAATGCGTGCTGCTGACTCTCCATAGACATTAAACTCGCGAGTTATTTTTCTCCAGCTCTCTGCTGCATCCCTATATTTATACATTATTCAAAAATTCTTAACCTCTCGACTATTTAACCGCTATCAATAATGTTTTTAGAGCGTCCGTGGCTCAATGGTGTGGGAAAAGTTGCCCTCCTACCGGATTACTTTATGTACGTTATCTGACGCTCTTACGCTGAAGAAAAACGTCGTGAGGTAACCTGTGTTCGCCTACGAAGAGATTCAAAGGTTGTGCTTGAAGTCGGCCAATCCACACTAGACCCACGTGGACTAAGGCCTAAACACCCTATCCGGGTAGACTCTTGGCCCTCGGTGGGGACGTGTAATGAGCTGATGGTGAAGATGATAATATTATAAGCTACACTCGGGTGCAAAAAAATCGCACACTTCCTCAATTTACACTTGCGACCCATTTTTTCATGCCGGTACGGAATTTTCTCAAGCTTCTTTCACTGAATGAAAGTAGACATCGTCAGCTTCCGACAACACCTTTAGCTTACCTGTGACCCTTTTGACCATTTCGGTAGCGCGAAATGAACAAAGGGACCGGAAATCGCCCATTTCAGATAGCGCTGTTTTCGGAACTTTAAGCAGATATAAAAACGGATTAAGGAATGAAAAACACAAAGATGAGAATTTCCAATATTCTGTATTCCCTCCTCTAGCTTTTATCACTGCCTCCATGCGACCTTTCATTGAAACAAAAAGTTTGTTTTTGAAATATTGGCCGATGCCGCTCCACTTTTCTTGTAGAGCAGTTTTCAGCTCCTCTACGTTGGTCGGCGGCATATTTCGAACCCTGACATTGTTTTTCAGTTTACCTCATAGATATTCTATGGGATTAAGGTCAGGGCTACGAGCTGACCACTCCATAAACGGCACTTCTACCTCTTCTAAGTAACGCTGTACAACAGCGGCGGTGTGCGGTCTAGCATTGTCATGCATGAAAACAATATTTTACCCTATGTTCCCTGCAAAGGGGACTAGGGGCTCTTCCTGTATCTCCTCTATATACCGCTGAGCAGTTAGTCCTCTCGATCCACGGACGAATTGGGTCCAGTAACGAACACCAAATCAGTTTTTGCCTCCATTGACAACCCTCCCCAGAACATGCATGATTCACCACCATAGGAAACGCGTTCTGAAAAGCAGCACTGAGCAAATTGCTCGTAGGGTTTGCGGTACACTCTTCCCCGGTCACCGTTGCCATGGAACATATTTTGCACTCATCAGAGAGGAGAACTGCTTTTCATTGCTCAATTGACTAATTGACGTGCTCTCGAGTGAAATGCAGTCTCGCTTGCCGATGAGCTACAGTCAATTTCGGACCAATTGCTGGTCCATGGGCCCTCAGACCTCCTTCGACTAGCCTTTTTGACCGTCACCGACTTACTTCCACTTCTCGGACTTCCTGGAGGCGTTGACTGGGTTGAACTGCGTTCATATGACGATTTCTTAATGACGATGTCACAAGACAACGGTCATCACGCTCCGATGTGCGGCGTTTTCAGTCGGAACTTTGACGACGGTTATAGCTACCGGTCTGCTGATAACTTTGATATACACGCCGCACAACGTATCGGCTCATATTCAGCTGCCGTGCCACTTGACTATGGTTTAGGCTACCTTCAATCAGCGCATCGACTTAGGCTGATACTTCGGCGAGATATCTATTTCTTGCTTATTATTGACGTATTCGATAAGAGATTCCAGGCTACAATTTGATATGAAAATTATGCAATTTCAGTCAATCCTTTACCTGTTATACCTATTCTAAGTCCCTCAATTAGCGCTTCGTGAAATGGGTGATTTCCGATCCCTTTGTTCATTTTGCGATACCGCATGGTTACAATGATCACAGGTAAGCTAAAGCTGTTGTCGAAAAGCTCACAATGTCCACTTTCATTTAGTGAAAGTTCCTTGAGAAAATTCCGTACCGTTTTGAAAAAAAAAGGGTAGCAAGTGAAAATTGAGGTAGTGTGCGATTTCTTTGCACCCGAGTGTATTTATGAAAATATTCCGCACGTTGTAAGAGCTGTTGAATTGACCAAATGGTGTTTTCAGAGCCGTATTCAATTCGGTAACATTGAATCGGAAGATAAAACAGGAAGCTTGTGTTGATACAAAATATATCTGTAGTCAAAACTATAACACAAACAATTATGTCATACATACAAGACCATTTTCTTACTGGATATAAGTATGGAAGCGACACATCACATCTACAAATTACCTGTTACAGCATCATATTCTCGGAACAGTAACACAATAAGCATACCTGTTTATCTGGTTAAGACTATCGGTATACTCGTGATAATGACGATGTTCTTTTCGTAATATACGAAACAAAATACCAGCGGCCGATTTCCACATTACACTGTGACTCTAAATTCCACATTACACTGTGACTCCAATAAACCACTTTCCATACAACATGTAAGAACGTTACTTGCGTATCAGCAAGGTGTAGTTAATTTAATTTTTGCATTAATACAGCAGAATGAGACAAAGCATTACCTGCGTACTCAGTCACGTAAGCTGGAGCATCTATTGTGAGCTGGTATCGATTTGCTGCTGCAAATTGCGACCAACCGCCATTGAACTATGTTATTTAAACGTAGTTTAAAACTAAATTATCAATACACTATATTCTGACTCATTTATTTTGGCCGAAGTTAATAAGTACTAAAGCATACGTTTTGAAGGCCATCAGTCAAAAAATATTACTCACAAAATCTTGGCCGCTATTTTTTTTATATTGAAACTCAAATCATTATCAAGTCTCGACGATACGTGTTACATTAAATGGCCTCGAAAACAATGTTGCTAAAAGTAACATCTGTTTTGGCTTTTCCTTTAACGATAAATAGACAGACATCATGCAGGTGGGATGAAAACGAACCAGCTTGTTGCATTGATTTTCTAGATCATGTAGTGAGAACAATTATGTATAGTAAAACTACTAAACATAATTGTTCTCAAAGTATGATTAGTAAGTAAATCCATATGCTTTTTAGACACTTGCTAGGAATCGTCACAATCAATGAATATTGATAGGTAGGTCAATTACATTAAATTTTAATTAAATTCTTCATGACTGGCTCGTTCATGTGGAAATAGTAAGAAGAATTGAAAACAGTTTTGGTATAAAAAACGATATGAATGAAAAAAAAAGTGATTTTATTGAAAATGCCAAATAAAAAGATGTAATGAAGTGAGCACAGAATGTAACATTGTATATTTTTATTTATTTTTAAGTTTTCTTTTTTTGTCTGTCCATGTATTCAACATCAAATTGGAGCGAGTGTTCTAAAGAAAAGGTAAGGTAATATCACAGATAATTTAATAATCTGAATAGAACAAGAATCAAGATCGACGAACCATCTGGTGTTATATTTGAGACGACGGCTACTACACCAAGGGTTCCGGGGTCGATCTCCAGGCAGTACAAACATTTGTCTGGGTGTTTTCTATGTATAATATTATATTTGCATTTACATAAAAAAAAGTATATAAGTATGTTTATCCGTTGTTTAGTATCCATGTTACAGGCTTATGCTTAGTTTGGGGCTAGATGGCGCTGTGTGAAAGTCAATGGCAATTGATGAAAAAAAAAGATACTTGAAGTATTCGGGTTAAGATAATTTGATTAATTTAGTTCAAGTTACATTTCGGTCAAGGTGTTGCTGTCCGCAACACATTCATTGTTTAAGATAATTATCTGAACAATGTTAATAAGTGGTGTTTAGTTATGTTATCGAGTACCCACTTAGTAGACTTAATTCGGAACTATGCTGAATAGGTTCTCCAAATTTTTAAACGTAAAACCATTAGATGCAATGGGAAGCCCCTGACTACATTGAAATCTAGAGTTACCCTTATTAATCTTATTATATACTCTCGTCCCGACCAGAGTATTTGATGCTGACTGCTAGAAACAGGAGGTAGGGCTTGGATGAGCCACTCTACCATCTAGTGGTTGGAGGATTGAAAAAGTTCGTTTTAATGAAAATTTATTGATGGACTGTTTGTGCACTTAAACAAATGACAACTGGCGCTCATAATACAACAGTTATCTTGAAAAATTGAAAATAATAGGTACATTATTCGTACCTATCCAGAAACACAGCTTTGTTAAAAGCACTGTTTTCCGTTTGATGTTTTCGGGGCTACTTGCCCGCTGTGTTTCCCTAAGAGGCCATTGCAATCACGAATACAATGCTAATGATCAATTATCCTGAAATTAATCGTATATAGGCTTATAAATCTCCCTGAATTATCAAGGGGACATTGGGGCCAACCAAAGCGTGTCACGCGGAGTTCACTGCACTACAGAAAAGATCCAACAACATTGATAACAACACTTATGATATTATTAAGAAAAACACAGACAAAAAGAGTTTTGACTGAAGCGGTCGGTCAATAAGCTTATTAATGAACTTTGCAGCCAATAAGCTTATTAACCGGTTATGAATTTTGACTGTTATATATTTGAATTTAATATAAATACTCACATTATATTATGCTGTACTAATGTACAGTACTGTATATTAAACTGCGCTAACATCTAGTGGTGTGGCAACAGAGTACAAAGGATAATAATGATGAGCGGCGATATCGTCCAGCACAAAATTGTGTGCCAAAGACTACACGTACGGTTGTACGTGGTAGTTTTCATTTAAAATTAAAGTTGAAATAAGTAATCAAAATTGGCAAATGCGAGTTGGACTCACCCGTTGAGGGTTTCGCAGCAGCAAGAAACATCAAATAAAACAATTTTTATTTACTTAGGCACCTACTACAGCTTTATTATGAGAAAATAGTGGTTCACCGTTATGACGTATAAAATTTGTGGTAATGTATGTACATATCTATTTTATTTTATTTTATCAATTCCTTAGTTTAGAAATTAGAGGGACACTTTTTTTTATTTTAACTTTAGAAGTGTATCTCGAGCATATCATTCAATTTTTAAAAAGAATTATATTATAAACCTCAATATCATTTTCAAGACAAGTGTGGGTACGATAAAAAAAAATCTTTCAAGTTTTTTATACAAACCTTATAGCGGTTAACAGAATACATACACTTACAAGTTTGAATATTGTAGTGCGAATAGTTTCAGAGAAAAAAGGGTTTAACATACGGACGAGACAGGCAGACATGACGAATTTATTAGGGTTTCGTTTTTCATTATGCTACGGAACCCTAGTAGCCTATGTTTTTTCTTATTACATCAGCTACATGCCAAAAAAAGTCCATTCAAATCCATCCAGCCATTTCAAATATTACTCGGAACCTCGGCTCGGAACAGACAAACAAAAATTTTAGAAATTATTATCTTGACATATGTACCGTAAATATTTCATATGTATGAAGACAAAATTGTTATTTCAATATTACAAACGGCTACTCCATTTTTTTATATATAGCATGTTATAGATGTAGGTATTTTCCAGTTCCTTGTCAAAATCGTATAGCAGTTCACAGAATACATACACTTACAAAGTTTGAAAAGTGTAAACTGATAGTTTCAGAGAAAAAGGTGTGACATACATATGGATGATCAGACAGACATGACGAATCTATAAGGGTTCCATTTGTGCCATTTGGCTACGGAACCTAAAAACGATAAGTGTGAAGACATTATACCGGCGCGAGTAAGAGCGATAACAGTAATGGAAATGGATACTGATTGTCTTCAATTTTAGATCGGAGCAGATTTTGTTTAGAAAGAATGAAAGATAAACATTATATCTAGACATTGTATACATCACATGAAACAAAACAATAAACAACATAACAACCACCCGTTGCCACCCGTCCCGATGGCCAATTGATTTAGTCCCGATTTTTGACAATATACGATAGGCTCAATCAAATCATGGGGTACCCAAACCAGTCACGCGCCACCTCCATCTAACGCGCGCCGCATGTACCGCGTTCGTATTCGCGTCCTCATGTGCGAGAAGCCTAATAAACTGTGATGCAGCATAATATGTACCACACACTCTCATAAAAGTTGTGCTTTGCGACAATTTTTTTCTTCGTTGAGTTGAGTGAAAAAATTACAATCGTTGAGTTTAAATTTTTTGTTGTTTTAAAAACATTATGTTAGTAGGTACCTATCTCTGAAGTTTACGTACTATATTAATATTTATCGCAGCCCACTGATAGAAATAGGTCTCCCCTATTTCACACCAGATATCCCGGTCCTCCGCTTTTCTCTCTACCAGCAACTTTTCGCAAGTCGTCGGCTCATTGGGCGTCCTACGCTACGCTTGCCAAGACGCGGTCTCCACGCCAGAACTCGTCTGCTCTAACGGCCACTGTCACTTCGACTTGCCGATCCGTGACTCTTACGAATTAAATCATTTCTGATCTTATCTCTAAGAGAGACCCCGAGGGTAGCTCACTTCATTGAGCGTTGAGTGACTTTAAACTTGTGAACCCATCCCGCAGTTAGTGTTCATATCAAACGTTGTTAGCACGGGTAGGACGCATTGTTTAAAGACTTTCGTCTTTAAGCATTGCTGAATCTTTGACGTTAGGATATGACCAGGTAGATATATTCCTGCACAACCTCGAGAAAGACGCCATTTACACATCGGTTGTGGGATGACATGATCATCAAACATGACATTCGTCTTGTCCAAATGTATGCCGACTCGTTGGGAAGATTCATTTAGGCTGTTCGGCATCTCAGCAAGCTCTTCCGATATCTCTGACACGATGATGAATGATATCGTAAGCAAAACGAAGATGAGAAATATACCCTCCATTGATGTTGACATCAAGTTCAGACCAATTCAGGATCTCATAGACCACCTCCAATGCGATTGTGAACAGTTTCGGGGATATAACAACCCTAGAGTTTTATCGCCCTTCTTGAAGAACAAGAGGTCAACGCTTCTGGACAACGCCTCTGGTGTAGTTCCCTGGTGGATGACGGCATTAAAGAACTCAACAAAAGATCTTTAGCCTCCAAAAAATAATACAAAAATGATGTAAAATTCATAGAAGCGACTCGTAACAGCAAGAAATACGTATGAAAAATTGATAACCTACATATAAATACAAAATAAATTTTAATTTTCCTTAGACTGTCTCATATGGGTCATATTTTAATTGGACAAAACTCCAAACTTCAAAATATATAATTTAAACACGATAATTGTTGATTGATGTTCCCTACCATTACGAAACGTGACGTGCTACTACGTCAAGACACAAAACCCCTCTACGAGCGGGCCCTGACGCTGATTTTTAGTGAGTGTGATTTCAGCCCGGCTGAGTAGGCGCACGGTCGGTCTCAGTGATTTATGTATGAGTTTCATATAATAAGTACCTATGATATGAAATCAATAGAATATTGGTAAAATTATTAAATATTTAAAACAACCCGTAAATCCGCAGTAGTCAATCCTAATTGCGCCTATAGACTACTACTTTTTCAGAATTCGGATAACTTCTTGGCGGGAAAAATATATCAGACAGGCAGTACAAAATGCCTTTGAAGAATTTGTTGCCTCCGTCGAGCTGATTTCTTTAAGAAGGGCATCAATAAACTGCCACTGCGTTGGCAAAGATGCATTGATTGCATGGGTGATTACTTCGATTTATCATCATCATTACAGCCCAATTATGTCCACTGCTGAACGAAGGCCTCTCCTAATGATTTCCACGCGGGCCGATCCCTAGCAGTTGACATCCATCTGCTAACCGCCACCATAACCAGGTCATCCATCCATCTGGTTGGAGGTCAGCCTACGCTTCGCTTTCCGTTACGTGGACGCCACTCGAGAACCATTCCGCCCCATCGGCCATCGGTTCTACGCACTATGTGCCCTGCCCGCTGCCAATTGAACTTGCTAATTCTCTGGGCTATGTCGGTCACCCTAGTTCTTCTACAGATATCCTCGTTTCGGATTTTATCGCGTAGGGAAACACCTAACATAGCCCTCTCCATAGCACGCTGAGCAACCTTGAGCCTGTTCAAGGGGCCCTTAGAGAGCGACCACGTTTCGCTTCCGTATGTCATAACTGGCAATACATACTGGTCAAAGACCTTTGTCTTGAGACACTGAGGTATTTTGGACGAAAAGATCTGCCTTAACTTCCCGAACGCTGCCCATCCTAATTGGATTCGACGAGAAACCTCGTTCTCGAAGTTGGACATAACCATTTGGACTACCAGTCCCAGGTACACAAATTCGTCTACAACTTCGAGGACAGAACTTCCAACTGATATCGGTATGGGTACGACATGGGTATTAGACATGACTTTCGTCTTGTCTCACTTTTTGGGGCAATTGGATAGGTTGTGTAAGCTCTTCCTGTACGCGACCGAATCGAAGGCTTTCTCCACTCCACAAACGCCAAGCATCTTGGCCGGTTATAGTCTCCCGTCTTCTGTATAACCTACCGCAGCGTATGTATGTGGTCTATGGTGCTGAAGCCTTTGCGGTACCCAACTTGTTCGGGGGGCTGGAATGGGCTTTGATTAGTACAAATAAAAAAAACATGAAAAAAGTCGTTTATATTTTTTTCAAACAAAACTATGTCCCAGTTGATGCCAAAGCCTATAGGCAGCTAGTAAGAAGCGTAATTATTTCCAGTAAAAGAAACTAGAAACCGAGAAAGAGCACATACTCGAGTCCTTTTCTAATCTGTCCATCAATAATGAATCTGTCCAGAATTAGTTATCACTTTATAGAAAAGCAAAGAAGTTGGTGGTAGAAAAAGAATAATATAGACTAAGATTACACCCTAGCGTTAACACACATAAGGCGCAGACAAAATATTTCTATGAAAGCGGATATAAAGCCCAACTACACTCATAATAAGATAGGTTTCAAGTGGCAGTTTAACCCTTTAACTGCCATGATTGCAGACGCATCATTGATTACATAAGCATGAGAGTTGTTTGATTTAAATACAAAAAAAATTTGGGTAAACTATGAATTCAGGCTTAAAAATTACTCATATCATTAAATTATTTAATAATTAAATTATTTGATTGATTTGATTATTATGTCTTCCCTTATTGAAAAAATCCAATAAAGTATTTGATCATTTCAGCAAAAAAGAACTTTAAATACATCATGGATTTAGAATACTTAAAACGAACCAGCTCTTAATAAATGAAATGGTAAGTATGTATTTGAAAACAAACTTTAAAAAGTAATAAATATTACTATAGTAAGTAAAATTATAAATACCTGAAAATATATTTAGAATTATTTTTTTTAATAACTTTCATACTGTTGTCAGTTTGAATTACAAAGTAGAATATACCGTCTTCACCTCGATTCTTATACAAACTAAATTGCCAGGATGCACTCCAGACACATATGAGTGGGTTGTTGAATAAATAGGTTAAGAAACATAAAGTAATATGTTCTCTCTGCCTAACATATTTAAATTTATGGTAACCAAAGGACTAGTGAACCTCATTAATTTAAATCTCATACAGAAATAATTTATGCATACAACACTGAAAGTTATGTTTATTTACTTGAAATATTTGTGTCTAATTCTTTAAAAGATTTTCAAATAAATTATGAAAAATATATAGAAAACAAGATGTTTTCATACTTACCTATACAAAACTTTTAAAAATGTTCCAAACCCCCTGCAAGTCGCAACTTCACCGGTATACGTCACAGTCATTTTAGCTTAATATTAACTAACAAAAAAAGTATTTATCACAATGCGGAATCAGATATCCGGAATGTTTCTATTTATATTATAAATGCAACAAAATTTGAATGTTATAAAAAGTTATGTGAGTACGATTTAATAATAAAACATTACTTGTATTTTTTTACTACATGTATTTATAGAATTTTTGGCGCACTAATAAAAACAAATCACAAATTAGCCACTGCATTATAAGTCTTTCGTGTGTTTCAAAAAGGCCTTCAAAACGCGTAATTCAAAGACCCAGCAACCCTAACAGTACACTCGACAACTGATTAACGAAGGGAACAATAAAACTTGTTTGTCCAACTGACAGATGACAGATATAAGTTTTTTTGTATTCGTTCCATTAAAGCAGTTATTACACCTTGCGATCCGCAGGTATATGATATGTAATAATGGGAGGCCACACTAACTGTTAGAGTCAATTTCACGAAAGAAATCCCGCAGACGTTGCGCCACTGTCGCCAGACGTAATAATACCAGCTTTGATGTTTAAAAAGATAAGTTGAATATGTGTACATTGGAAAAACAAATATATTTTAGTTTGTTTTTATTTTATATTTACTCTTCACCGGCGCAGTTGCTTATATTCAATAGACACAATAGATTTTATATTGTGTCTGGAATCACGGTGGTTAATAGGTAAAACATTAAAATGTCACCTATTTTCATACATTACCGCATAATGTTTCTATTATGTTGATGTATGATTGAATATTGTAATTTGAATATATTGGCAAAAGCTGAAAATCAGTAATTTAATCTTTAAGTGTATGTTAAACTGAGCTATTGCCCTTTTGCAGTTTAGTTAAAATATTAATAACGTTGTGTTCAACAATGATTTTAGGTGTTGGTTTGTTACATAAATTAATTTGTCTTTTAATGCAATTAAACGATTTATCTGTATAGCTTGACCCTAATTACCTAATATTGGGTAATTAGGGACAGGTTCATCTTTATAGCGTTCCATTTATTCTGTGTTTAAATTGAGCCCATTTTAATTAATGGAAGAGCGTCGGTGCGCAATGTTGTGGATTGTTGCTCTCCTACCGGGAGGGCTTAAGGTTTAAATCCTGACATTTACCAATGTGTTATCGAATTTTCAAAATTATATGTAGGTTATCCGACGCTCTTACGGTGAAGGAAAACATCGTGAGGAAACCTGCGCACGCCTGCGAAGAGATTCAAAGGTTGTGCGTGAAGTCGTCCAATCCGCGTTGGGCCCGCTTGGACGACTAAGGCCTAAACACCCTATACGGGTAGGCGCGTTGGGTACGTTTAATGAGCTGATGATGATGATGACCATCAAATTAAAGATATGTTCAGTTTAAATCACAAGCCATTAATCGAAGACATTTTGTATTGACTAAGGAGCTACTATCAAAATTATTAGTGATAAATTAAGACGATTTTGCGCTCAAGTGCAATCCCGTTAAGCTTGCGAGATCTCTCTTTTTTCGTCTAAGATTAATCTCGCTAAAACAGGCTAAGATTTCGCGAGAACGATATTGCATTCCCTAAAGGGAACGAATTAAAGATGAATTTTATCACATGCCGATTTCTTACTTTTTTGTTGCTTGTATGTTTTTTCCGGCCATTTGCAATTAAATTACGAAATAATAGAAATTTTGTTCAATTAAAGTTAACTAATTTCGATTACGTCGTAATTATTGTTAAATGTTGTCTCTTATAATAAATTACACAGTTCAAAAGTAAAAATTCAATCAAATCGGCAAATAATATTGATATGGCAACTCTGAAAAGCACCTATTTTGGCGGTTAGGCTCTTGCAAAATGGATGGATAGTTTTAAATCACCTTGATTTTTTTTATTCCGCTTACGAACACGTTTTGCCCTAAATTAAATATGTTGAAGCGAAATTTTTACAACTTTTGGTATCATGAACAATCCATATAATGCTTTGATGCACCTAAAACTCACAGAAATTATTACAACAAACAAATTCTTAAAATTTGCAAACGACAATATGGCCGAGCTGTCAAATTTAGTTCAACAAATCGCCGCGAGACTTCTTTCGTGAACAGACTTTGTGTTCTAGATTTCGCGAATTATGTAGAATGACGTCGAGGCTTCTAGCTTAGCGGGTCAACGGGTATATAAGGCGGACCGATGGCTGCGTCGGCAGTCTTGTGTTCTACTCAAGAGCGAATAAATGGAAGTATCTGCGACTACAAGGAAGAAGCGAGTGATACAGCGATATCTAAGGGATCGTCGAGTGTGATATAACAGTGTGGAGTTTTAACGAGTGATTTTCACGTGTGTGTGCGTAAATTATACGGACTCATCGAGTGTTGTATTACAGTGTGCAGTTTTAATTACTAATTATTGTGTGTTCGCAAATTGAACAATTAGTGAGAGTGTAAGTGTAATTAGTGTTTTGTGCAGTTTATAGTGGTGAATTAATAAAGTGTGTTCCCGTTTATTCTTTGAGTTTGGCAATAATTATCCAGAACCCCCAGTGGATAATAAAAATATGAAAATATATGTGAATATTTCAACCCGTGCGTCTGAAACCTGATTCCTTAACCTTGGGACCTTGCAAAAGGATTTTTCCAAAGATAGTGCAACACTAATTGACTCACAAAATTATCTAACAGGCAAACATTCAAAATATCAACTCATCATATCATCATCATGAAACATTTATAAATACGTTTGTTGCACCGCTACTAACGAGCCTTTTAATAAATGTTATAATTAATAATTTGAACACTTCTCTAAGTTTATTCGATATGAATAAGTATCGCCACTTTTCAATCGATACCATGTACATATCGATACTTGAAGACCTCAACAGTGTTGTTTCATCCCTAGTCCCGGCATCTCGATTACAATATGTATCCTTGCCCGCCTCCGAACCATATTCCATAATTTGAGAATCTGCTGGCTGTCCAAATATCAAATAAACGAGGTCATTATTATGCTGGGACACTAACGTTTACGTCAAACGCCTAGTAACGCTAAAATTTATAAATTTTACGAATGAATAAAAGGGAAAGAAATAGGAGATGGTGGATGACACAATTGCATCCCACAAGCATGGATCTTTTTGCAGAACCTCAATAAACGCCATTTCTTTCTCGTCACCCTACTCCGTAGTATGTATTATTATTAACACCGTTGAATACAGCTCGTATATGGTGGCTACACCTGACGTTAAAGCCCATCAACGCTAATAAATAAATAGCTTTATCCGATAGTGTGGCCCCTACAGGTGCATTCAGATCAACTAGTGTAATAATTACTTTAGATCCACAAATCGCAAGTGACATAAACGACCTCTTTGAAATTTGCGTTGGCAACACAGATTCCTCTCTATTCACTATTCTCTTTGTGTTCTCTTTCCTTAGACGAAAATATTAAAATGGCTGAAATTTATCTTTGTGCTATAAACTTTTTGTACAATCAGTTTTAATAACGATATATCTCAATCTTATGGTTCCATAATTTATTTAGAATAAATAATTTGCATGTATAGTGTTGAGAAAACTTGTGATACAACAGTACTTTCACTATGAGTGCCACTGCCAACGAAGGCTCCTCTGCCGATAATGAGAAGCCGGCAATCTTTAAACAAATTCTAATGGATGATGTCAAATTCCCGCCGTTTCCAGGTAATTTTATTCAGTGTAGTAAATACGTTAAAGTGCAAAGTACTTCTTGGAAACTTAATGTTTACATCACCCAAATGCTTACAGCTCTACTGATGGGGATTTGAAAAGATATCGGAGATGAAGAAAGGAGTTACTACAAGCAAAATTTGCAGGTAAAATTTATTTCAAATTCTCTAAAATGCTTAGCTAATGAAATATAGTGAATCTAAAGCCATTTGATATTGATTTTTTAGATCACACTGTGAAGACTATGAGATTGCACTGTTCTGCCTGCGATCGTCACTTGGGTAGTTCAACACCGAAATGAATGTCGTATGCGTGCTCATCCTATGCTCGACTTTGTTTGCCACACATGTCATAATTTTTATAACGAGTGGAGAATTTGAGAAAGGGGATGATGGCTCTGAATTGTATTGCCGATTGGTGGACAGGTGGCAAGTGTATTGCTGTTCCCAATTGTCCTCATGTTTTTTGTGCGGTAAATTACCTACTCTATTTTAAATGTTATTAAATTCCAACTTTTTCAATGAAGAAATAAATGTTTTAACTTCCAGAAATGTTATTAAACGCACCTAGTACCAAAAATTAGAGATGAAAATACTGATGATTGGAAATGCTTTAAATGCAACTCTAGTGCTTATGGACTGCGAGCCATGTGTTGGGCGTTACTTCGCTACTGTGATTTAAAGAACAAGTAAGGTGCTTCTTATGAGCATTTATTAGACTTAATTTTGAATACAAACTACTTTGACTAGACATTTCTATCAAATATTTATTTGTTTGATATAACATAGATCAAACTATAAATAAGTTAAATAAATCTCAATTAAAGGAAAGAAATTATTGTTACAGAATCACATATAAAACAGAGGATCCTATTTTGAGGGAAGCCTATCAAAAAGATTGTGCTGAGGATCATACTGATTGTTGTAAAAATAAGGGTAGAAGAAAGGAAAAAAATGAATCTGCCAAGAAAAAAGAAGAGCCTAAAAAGGAATTGAAACCTGTTATACCTAAACTCCCATCTACTATACAGGTTTACTGTTTTTTAAAATAACTTTTATTTATTGTTGACTTATCATTTTTCACAAGTGATGGTTCTATTCTGTATCAAATTTTGAAGGATAACTCCAAAACATGGTACAATTGTACAGTTACACTTACGTGGCATATCCTTCAAACCAGCACTGCTGATTTTCGAAACACATGACTGTTAATTTTTTTATTATATTTTTTTAATATTTATTTTAGGTAAAAAAGTTTGCCTCCATTAATATTGATGAAGCACCCAAAGAGAAAAAGCCTATAAAAAGACCAGCTAATATGAATGAAAACACAATTGTTTTTATGAAAAATCCTATTGCTATAGCACCTCCAAAATTGTTTCTATACCCCTGTCAAAAGCCAAGGGTATGTATTGTATTTATTTAATATATTTTTCCTGACAATTTTAAGTATACATATCTCATAATAAATATGTGTGATAAAAATGTTTCAGATGCCTGTTGTAAATCCAATAAGATTTGCTCAAGATAGAAAGATGGGAAATACTTATACACGGATCAGACCTAAACCACCTACAATGCCAATCCCTTTAATAAGTAATCAATTCAATGGATTTAGCACAAATTCCTATCCTAATTTTGCTAACATGGATACTATCAACTTATCACTGGAAAGCTTAACTCAGGTACTACATAAATGTTTATTTGAATTAATACAATTGTGATATAATTAAATATCAGAAGATGTTCATCTAGCGATTGTCACCTTTATTTCTTTTTAGGGACTGGATATGTCAACAATGTCTGGAATGAGTGGTGGTCAAGACGATTCTGTAGTCTGCACACCAGATTTTCCATTAGAAGCTTTATGTGAGGTAAAATCATCAAATAATTCAAACATATTTTAAGTTGTAAAGTTAAAACTTTTGTAAGTAAACTGCTTATCTGAAAGAATAATTATTCCTTGTTTGAGCCAGAACACTAAGCCATTGTTTAGTGTTGTTTAAAAGGCGTTTTGTGTCGAGCGTTAATTTCTAAGTTTACGGTTTTGAATGTTAAACACTCAAACCTTTAGAGCTCGCGAGCATTGAAGACTCGGGCTTCGATGCTTGAGTCGCGTGCTTGAAATTTTTAAAGGGGTGATATTAACTACATGCCTACTTCCATCTAATCAATAATAAATGTCCACACATTCATGCAGCGCCATTTAGTTCTAAACTAAGATGACAAATCCTCAATGCTATATATGACAACCTTCCTATAGCCTTCTTTTTGTAGGAAAGCCTGTGCTATGTAGGGCGCCGTTATAGGCTAGTTCATAATATGTGCAAATGAAAAATCTATCCCTTTATCCTCCCGGCCTGGCCCAGCTTCGCGGATTTTTAAAAAGCACTTTTCAAAAGGTAGTCGCTTTCGCACAATGTCTCTTTTATGTAACCAGTGGCTAGGTCGATTATGATAATTGTAAAAGTTGTTGTAGGTAGATTTATACCAGCGGTCGTCAGACTTTTCTAACCAAAGGCCACACATGCCCATGTGAGTGCCAATGCCGGGCCGCAGAAGTTTACTTAGAAGTTGTTGCCGAAAAAAGTATTCATACATATTGTTCATTAGATTGCACATATCTACAAAATTTTAGCTTATGAAAATTTCCGGAGTTTTTTTACTTTTAAAAATCTACCATCGATTTTTATGTACAGCATTAGTTTTTATTCCACAGCTTTTCTATTTTATATGAGGGCATGAGTTTGGCATAGTACTGTTAGAGGTAAAGTTAAAATTAACGCTATGTCTACATCAAGGAGAAGAAATGAAAATTGATAACTACCTAACTCCGCGATAACTACTTATTATGCCTTCTTAAGAGTGCAAGTGTGTAATTTAGCTAAGCCGTGGGTAGCCTAAAGCTATTTGCCAAAATCATGTGGTTAATGTGCCACAATGGTCAATCGAAAAAAAGAAATTATCTGAAGTTTAAAACTCCGTGGATCTGACGAGACTCAAAACATCATAATGATGGTTTTTAAACCGCAATAAATGAATTTATTGTGATAAACCTCTGCTAAACGACCAATGTTGTCAAGTCTTATTGTGAGACGATCGTCACAGGTTTCATAATCACAAATCGGTCTATAACTTCAAGAGAGTTTTTATCACCATTCTTGAAAAACAAGACAATGCCTCTAGACCACGATTCCGGTCAAGTCATCGTGATGACGCATATAAAGAGCTCATCTTATGCCTAATGAGGAATGCCGTCATCACCACTGGGCTTTGTGCTCCAGTGCTGCACTAATCTGACTTACGTCGATATCCGATGCTTGCGTATAATGGCGAATGAGTGGTACACGTGGACTCTTCGGTGTCTTTGTCAGTGGCTGATTTGCGCGACTACATCATCATGGGGAGCCTTCGTTCAGCAGTGGACATAATTGGGCTGTAATGATGATGATGATGAACAGTCATCCATAAAAATTCAATCTATTTCAGGATTTTGTGCTAGTTTGAGTAATTGGCCGTCTGTTGTCTCAGCTCCAATCAAGTGGTTTATGGAAAACTTTAGGCCCCCTGTACGTTCTATAAAGTCTTAATGAATCTTATATTGAAACAGTGGAGGTCCTGCGAGAGTTTTATATCCTTTGAGGAGTCTGATATTCGGGAAGCCTCAATCAGATCCAGGGTTTCGGGGAAAATTTGGTTGACTTCGCTCATTTAATAGGGAAAGTGCCTGCAACCCAGGTGCACAGCATCGGATCACGTAGTCGTTATCTCGTCACGTCGCCAGTGTTTCCAGAGATCGAATCGCCATAATAAAATCTATCTGTTTCCTTGTCACAGAGCCCGGGCTCTACCAGGTCCATCTTTAAGGATTCTCCTTGAAGAAAAAAATCATTAAAAAGAGCCCCTCCATTTTGAGGCAGGTAACCATATCTGCCCCTTGTGATTCTGCGCTCCAATCAAATGGGATGTAAGGTTCAATTTTTTTCTTCGCGTTGTTGTATTCCACTTTAGCGTTGAAGTCCCCCAATACAACATTGTACAGTGGAAGGTCGAGATTGCCATTCATAGCCTTGGAGATATATACCTGGCTTCAACTCTTCGTCAGAGCGTGACGAGGTCGGCGTACTATCTGTACCACCTTCAGAAAGTGCATGTCAGTGAGTTTAAGTACGAGATACACAACCCGGTTCGACACACCACTACTGACTTTCATAACGCTGTGAACAAGGTATTATGCACCAAAAAACCGACACCACCTTCAGACTTCTGATAACACTAATATGGTCCAGTTTATCCGACTTAACTCTTCTTCTAGTTCGGAGAAGCGATGATCCAGCAGTAGTGTGCGTCCATTATGAGTCGCCAGTTGTATTTTTTTATGGCAGCTGTCCGTAGCCCAGGAATTCTTAGCACCCCCTAATCCACCGTTACCGCGAGCGCTGCCGTGGTTAGCGCCCTAATTCTAAATCCATAAATTTACCTGTGTTCAATGTGTCTCAAAAGGGTCCGTAAGTTTTGTTCAACAAACATATGTGCGATGAACGGAATATCAACTGAACAATTGTGCTAATAGTGTTTTGTTCGAAACAACATTTTGTCGACAAACGCTGCTTCGACTGAACGATTGTGCGAATAGACTTTGTTTCGAGACAACTTTTTATCGACAAACGCTGCTTCGACTATACGATTATTATATCAGCTTAATTTATGCCATTCATGAAATATCATAATTCCTCAATGATGTCAAACGCAAAGTCGTTTATAGAGTCATGTTTATTTTAAAAAATGCTTTGAAAGGGTACATTTTTTCTTTTTGCTGTTGGCCGCGGATGGCCTTCGCCGGATCAGGTCGCGGGCCGCACAAATATTATCGGCGGGCCGCATTTTGTCGACCACGGATTATACGAATCATAATAAATCAGTTTGCTTCCAACCTCAAATGATGTTGTTTACTTTAGTCTATCGCTGTGTCGCTTCCTCAATATGTCGCGGTAGGGACTTGAATAAAATTGTAGTTTGTGTTAAAAATAATCAGTTCTAATTATACAAATCTTTGGTGCAAAACCAAAAAATAAGTTAAAACCGTCTACCGTAAAAAAATATAGTGGTATAGAAATTCATTGTTCCTGAAAGGTACCCAGAAATCGTAAATATTTGAGAGGTTATAGTTTATGAAAGCAAAGATTGAAAAAAAAACCGTACGTATATAAGACACAAATGTAAGACTCACTTAAACTCTTGATAGTCCAGTGTATGCTATGTTTCCTTTGTCGTCTCCACATTGCAATAAATTATGCAGGTATTTTCTAATAAAATATTTATTTCTAGGTTACAGATAACAACGACGATGATGTGCAATGCATTACTCCTGCTCCTACATCTATTCCTAAAGTTCAAATGCAGCATAAAAGTTCACCATTAGAGACATCTTTGCCTGATATGAGTAGTGATAATATAGTCCAAATGACTGAAAATGACGTCACAGTTAATGCAGTTACAGGAGGTTTGAAGTTCCGGGTGGACCCTCAAACATTATCTTCTAACAAGATGTATAGATTACCAGATGGACGAATATTCGCAATAAAAGCAAATCCAAGTATGCCTGGTGGGTATTCTGCTACCATAGTGGCAGTAACAGAAACAGGACTTGCAAAACCAGCACCTAAGGGTGCTACATATGCAGCAAAGCTCAGTGCTGTGTCTTCCAGTCAAACGTCAACACCTATCAGACAAATTCATCGGAATATGAGTGGCCAAGGATCTAGTATAAGAAAAAATACTCCAAATAGTGCTAAGGTTACAAGAGGTACAGACACATCATCCAGGGAATATGACTTGCATGTGCCTGTTGAGTGGTATAGGTTTAATTTAGAAGATGCCGTTGACGCTTTGGAGTACTCTTTACAAAGATTATACAAATTAAAAAAAGACGCCACATGCCGTCATTTACGGACACGTTCAGTAGAAGAAATGAGAAATCTGCATAGCGCCCTTGAACGACTACTAAACACTTCAGCTACTAGATTTAATGAGATTAAGGATAATCTTAATAAGGAATTTAAGCAATTTATAATAAAAAAAACAGGTGGTATTGTCAGCGATGAAGATGATGACGATGTCGAAATTTTAGCTGATTTGGATGATAATGATGATCCTATATTTATTGACGAAAATTCTGTTGAATCGAATATTAATGATCTTACATGTCATGAGGGTCAAGAGGTCGATTTAACGGGCGTGGGCAGTAGTGATCATAATGATAGTGCAGAAAAAAGTGACATAACATCTGATGCTAATAAAATTGTCAAAGACGTTCCAGATGTTGATAATGCAGTGAATAATTCAATCAATGAAGGAAGCAACTACTCTAAAATGGATACTGAATGTGATGAAATAGTTAAAGATGTTAACACGGATAATAATTTGACTAACGATAAGTCTGAGAATAAAGATCTTAAAGATAATCACGATGATAAAAATAATAAAACTGAGGAAAATGCTGCTCAGGAAGATGGTCAGCAAAACGGTGAAACGGGACAGGATGAAGTAAAAAAAGATAATATTGAAGGTGACTTATCAAAGGAAGACGAGAAAAAAGTGCTTATAAATGAGAGCGAAACAAAAACTGAAGATATTGAAATGAGTGAAGAAATGATAGAAACACTATTAAAAGAAGATACTGCTGATAGTATATTAAGCAATAAAGCAACAGAAAGTCAAATCGTTGAAAGTCGGTAAAGTCATCTCAAAATATTGTTTTTAAAGAATTAGCAATGAGGATTTAATCTTATGGGCTTCAACAAAAACATTGGAAGCCGATAATATATTCATATTGATGTTTTTTTGTTTCTTTTTAAGAATTTATGTTTGAGTATTGTTCGAATCTTCCATGCGCCGTACATTTTTATGGATTACTTTTTAAAAATGCTACTGATAGGAACTCGCTAATCTAAAATTATTAATATTATAACCATTTCATAAAACTTTAAACCAATGATAATATGATATAAAAGAAGCAGACATGTCATAAGTGCGCGCATTGTGAAGACTCGAAAACGATCCAATGGGGTTCGGTTTTAGTTACTCTGCATCGAGCGCAGCAACGAACATGTCGCTTCGTTTTGTATGTGTGATTACCAATTTTAAACATGTTTACCATATGGTATATTTAGAAAATGTACAAATTATGACTTCAAATATAAAATTCCAGTGATTTCATACCACATATAGGTATTCAAAGATATGAAGATTACTGAGTTCAATCTTATTATTTTCCTTATTATTCTTACAAATGACGCTTGGGCGGCCATTGTGGGTGAAGAATGGACGCGAAATGTCTATACTCTGTCCAACCATTTATTTTCTTTTTGACAGCTATGAATAACCGTTTTAATGTGCGAAATAAATGTACTATAGTAATAACGTACTTTATTGACGGGTACTTTTAACGTAAAATCTCAAACTTTCTAAAAGGAAAGCAAAATGGTTTGACTGAGTTATAATAGCTGGCGGAATGGACATCTTTTGTTTACATAAAGCGTGAATGACAAACACTATCCGTCTTTTTTTATTCTCTTTGTTTTTGTTACGCTATCCATTTACATTGATTAGCAAAGTAGTGAAATGTACGCGAAGTAAACAAATGTGTTCTGTGCTGCCACTGCATCCGGCACACTTGTTTTGTGACCATGTGAGAAAAGAATTTAACACATCTCAAATCCTTTTTAAAATATAATATACCTGCCAGTGTACATAGATCCTGTTTTTTTATTGCTGAAGGCATTCCAACAAGTCATGTTTTTTCTACATACAAAATAATAAAAGCTTTTTATACCACACATAGCATTTTTTATGTACTTTATTGTTTGTTGTTTAAAAGTAACATGTTATAGAAGTGTTAATGAAGCGGTTGTTTCGATCATGGAAGGATCGACATAATCTATATATTTTGTACATTTGACGTATTTGGCAGATAAGGTGCTTGTATATGTTTTGTGAGCGTCGGTGGCTCTATGGTGTGGACTGTTGCCCTCCTACCGGGAGGGCTGAGGTTCAAATCCCACCACGCACCAATGTGTTTTTGAATTTTCGGAATTAGATGTACGTTATCCGACGCTCTTTTGGTGAAGGAAAACATTGTGAGTCCAATCCGCACTGGACCCGCGTGGACGACTATGGCCTTATCACCCTGTACGGGTAGGCTCGTACCCCTCGGTGGGGACGTTTAATGAGCTGTAGATGATATTTTTTAAAAATCCCTTTGTATTGAGTTTCCATTAAAAGTTCATTGGATCGTTATTGGCAACGCTTTAACTAAGACACCACTCAGGTGTATTATGCGATATATAAATTTAGCAAACGTGAAAGCTGGTCTTATTTGTCAGTAATTAACTTTAAGTAATAAGAAATAAACGCTGTGACCATGACTAGTAAAACAAATGATTGAATATAAAATTCGATACATATTCATGTTGTAAATAGATATGCACAATCATTGTTTATCTTATGATTGAAGTAGGGATCTGTGTTCTAGGTGTAAAACAGGAGTACATAGTGGTTATACGAGCTATAAAGATCATAGTTTAAGTTACTTTCTATTTTGAATGTTTTTTTTTTACATTTATTACGCATGTGTATTGTATGAATGAATCTTCTGAATTATTGAAAATGAAAGTCACGCACCCTTGAAATTGAAGTTTAAAGTTTTAAATCTTTGACATTAAAGATTATATTACTAAGTTTTAAAAGATCCGTGGTATAAATTTGGTATAATATATTTGTAAATAAAAATTAAATATAAATACTAAAAAAGCATTTGTTTAAGAAATAGTTTAATAAATATGGTAGGGTTGTAATATGTAAAAAAATATTGTACAATATTGTATGTCTTGTATAACACAGTACATTTTGAATTTCCCTTTAGTAAACTGGTTTATTTGTAGTTTGTAAGTGACGTACATTATTAAAGATTGTATAACAAAAATGCATGTATATTTTATTTCATATTGTAAGTAAACTGACAACCAAGCAGCGTTATGTATATTATGGTAGTGAATTTAATTAGTTTCGATGATTTTTATTTTGGGTCTCATTACAATTAACAAAATCATTGAGGCAGTGTGATCCATTTATTAAAAAATAACATTTGACAAAATGCAAACAATTAAAGTTACAGATTAAACACATTAGTAAAAAAGCACTTAATATATCACAATTTTGCACTTATTAAAAAACTTACCACTAATGACAGTTACAAAGACAAGCTATAAGATATGCTGGGTATTTTATTAGATAAAACAACAACTATCTTTTAACAAAACTAATATCTGAAATGACCTTTCTTTGATCGTTCTTCATGGTACACTCGCATCGGTGAGTAGGATCCATTCGAGCCGCCATTGGTGTTCAAACCTGCAAGTAATGTTTGTTATTTTACATATCTGCTATTTGGGTTTGCTTAGACAAATAATTATTATTCTTAATAATCAACAAATTTTAATCTTAACTACGTGGAATACAGAGAGCTTGTTATTCGATGTGAATTTCGTTTATGTTATGGGATCTGAGAGCGTCGGTGGCTTAATGGTGTGGACTGTCGCCTTCCTACCGGGAGGGCTGAGGTTCAAATCCCGCACGTACCAATGTGTTTTCGAATTTTCGAAAATATATGTACCGACGCTCTTACGGTGAAGGAAAACATCGTGAGGAAACCTTCATGCACACCTGCGAAGAGATTCGAAGATTGTGTGTGAAGTTGTCCAATCCGCACTGGGTCCGCGTGGACGACTAAGGCCTAATCACCCTATACGGGTTGGCTCGTGCCCCTCGGTGGGGACGTTTAATGAGCTGATGATGTATGGGACCTGATTTAAATATATATATAATTTGATTTTAAGATTTTTCGTAACCTTCTATTTTAGCGTCATAAATTGAAATTCTCATGAAAAACCCAACTGGAAATAGACAGTTGGAATACAAGCATTACCGAATTATATTGCTTTTCCAAACAATAAATAAAGTTATTTTTCACCATCCAAATTTCTACATAATTTGTTTAAAATTGAAGTATATTAAGTGAGCGTCTCAATACTCAAATATCGGAATATAATTTCGTTGTAGGTATAGTAACGTGACCATGCCCTTGAAAGTTTTGGAAAATCTGGATGGTGATAAAAATCCTCCGTATAAGCGATGCATACCTTTGCCATTTAGATGACCATCCACCGTGTTAGCTTACAGAAATGCATATAAAAATTACACAACATATAAGGCAAAAATATAATATGAAACAGGTTTAGCAAATTTTCAGAAACTCAAAATTTATAAAATGGTTCATTAATGGTTCCATGAATTTTTGGCTAGGATATCTGTAAAAGACGTTTACGACAGCAAAATAACAAGTCAAAGACAACGTAAAAATGCTCAAGCAGGCTTAAAGTTTACATAGGAAAGCTCATTTACACCACCAACTTTAGTCCAGCCTTTGGCGCGTTTTCTTAAAACACTAAATAAAGAAAGTGGTTTTTTTAACGTTTTCATCATCAACAATTTCGTAATCGTAACTGAGATTCCACTTATCTCACACAATCAGTAAATTTTCGTCATCTGAACTTTCATGAAATTATAAAATAATTAAGAGTTAAATCAGACAGTTGCTTTGCAGTTGCACTGCTTTCGTGGTCTAGTATGCTGAGCGCAGGTTTTCAGATACAGAGGTCATCGGTTTGAATCCCGTCGGGAGACCGCCTAGTGAAAGATACTTTGTGCGATTAATCCTAGTTTGGTTAGGACATAGCAGTCGTGTCTAAATCACGTGATTGTCCAAAAAGAAAAGTGATTTTATGATTCCGAGTCAGAGTTGAGCCATCGGTCCCGGCTACTACCTTAGATTAGTAGTTGTTAACATCCACCAATCGCCATTGCGCGCATTAGGGGGTGCAGCCCAATCTCCCCATGGCTATACTGTGTGGTAAGGCCTTACCCTGCAGTGGGACGTTATAGGTTGATGTGATAATAAATATAATATAAAATGTTGATTTTATCCTAATACTTAAGTAAATAAATATCCACTGACATGAACACAAGACGTTGTGTTCATGTCAGTGGATTACGATCGGTAGATGACGATCTAGCCTCAAATTAAGCGTGAAACTATTATTATGGGTACTAAACAACAAATAAACATTACTCATAGATATTATATATAGAAGCACCCAGACCAATTCAAACAGACATGTTCGTACACACAAATGTTTGTACTGCCCAGGGATTCAACCCGGAACCCTTGGTGAAGTAGAGGACGTCTTAACCATTACACCAAATGGGTCGTCGAAGTGTTCGTTTTTTGTACCCGACATGTGTAGGGTTTTAATAAATAATAACTTTTTACAAGTCATTAATTTATTTGTTATTTGTATTTTTTTTATTATAACAGAAAAAAACCTTTTGCAACTCGCATGGTTGGTAGTAGTAAAATTTGAAGTATCTTAAAAACATCTCAGTTCAATAATTGATACCTACTTCCACTAGTAACAAACTAGTTAAACTAACACTGTAAATGAAAGTGGTGTCTTGTAATTATTTTACGCATTTAGCAATAAGGTACAAATATATATTTAAATTAAGGTATAATGTAAGTAGACCAATAAAAATTAAAAATACCTTGCAGTAGATGTGTAGGTGGTGGAACAGCGCGTGCGGCACATTTTGGAGCGAGCAACAAATGGTAGAGCGCGAGGTAGATCGCGGCCGCCAAGAGGGACACTACGCCCAGTCCTCGACGCAATTGCGGGAGCCCTTCGTCACTTTCCAAGGACACTAAGCCTCCCACTATTGCTCCAATACACCTTCCTGTATTTAAAAATAATACTTGTAGATAGTCGCTAATTTTTAGCGTCGGTGGCACAATGGTGTGGACTGTTGCTTTCGATCGGGAGGGCGCATGGTCAAATACCGATACCAATGTGTTTCCGAACGTACATGTTCGTTCATGGACGTTGAATGAGCTGACGAGGATGACTTTTTTATGTAGGTAGTCAGTACCTACTAAGCCCAAACATATTTTTTATAATCGGGCAAAAACATTACTACTTATAAAAAAAGAAATTCATAACTAAGCGACCTAATAAAATTGAGCCTGGTGCTTTCTCCAAATAAAGAGTGCAGCTCATCTAGCTAACCTACCCCCTCTACCTAACTTGACATAACCATAATGCCCTCAATCTAATTTAGCAAATGTCCTGCGGCCCATTTTCGGGATCCTTCGCAAAATCCATAATGTCTTATATCGATCGCCCCACCACCAAGTGGTTTACTGATAGGTAGAGCCAAAAACTTTGTCGTCACGCGCGTTGGCAGATATTGTCATCCCGCCAAAAAAAGTATTGTTAAGTACCTACTTTTATAACATTTCGGCAAGAGATCACTGTAACTCTCTAAATTATCGGGTTTATGAGTCCTTATGATCGTCTCAAACAGACAAAAGATAACTGGTTTCTTTCAACACTGCATATGCCATGGTAAGTGCTTATCACTTAGGTACCACCAGGCCAGTGATCTTAAACTCAAAAGTTCCTGTGTTTTGTCTTTACAAAGATATTATTATTTTTTCCATAGATATTACTATTGAACGACACTAATAATACTAATACTAATAATATCTATGGAAAATGAATGTGGGGGGATCTCTTGATTGTGAACTAAATAAAACAAAATTTATTACCAATACAGAAATGCGCTATAACCGGCAACGCCTGTCCGATGGTGGTGTACTTGCGAGGGATCAGATGTCTGAAGTACAGCACGGCGGTGACCCACGCCAAGCTCAGTGTGAACACCTCCATCACTTCGCATACCATGACCCACGTGGCGTCGGTGCTGTACGCCAGCCCTGTACGAATAATAAGTAAAAAAATATTACATAAACTGTTTCATACAGCAAAATTTTCAGAATATTGTTATACATTAAATATTAAACATTTGGTACGCAAAATTCGGATTTCGAAGTGGTTGAAATAAACCTTTCAATAGTCCGCTTGAAGCGATCTTTCAATGAACTTATTAAGATTAGAAATTCTCTAATAAGATCACATCAAAATACCGGCCAAACACCAACCAATATGAACATGGCTAGACAGTCTCTTTTACGTTCACGAAAATTCATGAGACTCGGATATGGTTTATTGGTTTGAGCCCTAGGAACACCACTCATACATTAATATGTACACATCACTACCCAGTTAATGTAATTGCTTTTATTGGAACCTACTTATAACCCTTGGACCGCCAATGACGCCTTAAGGCTCCTAGACATTAGATTTTCTATGTGTCTGGATATCGGCGCTCAATGGATTAAAGGTCAAAGCATAAAACCACAAATCCTAATATATAGATAGTTATCTTTATCATGAGTTAGTACCGACCAGTGTATCGCAGACAATAGAAGGTGAATGCCGTGATGAAGACGTTCGAGTGTCCGATGTAGTCGACGAGCCACTCGGCCCAGCACAGCGCCGGTACCGCCGGCAACGCCCCAGCCGTCAACGTCAGCCCCACCAATGTCATCGTGCCGTTCAGCTCCATCACGTTCCTGTACAATCCACATCATCAACATAACCTGAAATTACAGGCATTAAATAAATATCTATTGTCTCACACACAGCGCCATCTTGTTCCAAACTAAGCATTTAGCCTGTAATATGGGTAGGTACTAAACAACGGATAAACATCCTTCTATAATTTTTTTTTGTAAATACATTTATATTATACATAGAAAATGAGCGTCGGTGGCTCAATGGTGTGGATTGTCACCCTCCTACCAGAAGGGCTGAGGTTCAAATCTCGCGCCACGTACTATATTTACGTCATCCGACGCTCTTACGGTGAAGGAAAACAACGTGAGGAAACCTGCACGCGCCTGCGAAGAGATTCAAAGGTTGTGCGTGAAGTCGTGCAACCCGCACTGGACCCGTGGACGACTAAGTCCTATACACCCGCGTACGGGTAGGCTCGTACCCCTCGGTGGGGACGTTTAATGAGCTGATGATGATACACAGAAAACACCCAGACCATTACAAACAGACATGTTTGTGCACACAAATGTTTGTACTGCCCGGGGATCGAATCCCCTTGGTGTTGCAGCCGACGTCTAACAACCAAATGGGTCGTCTAATAGATCAATAGATCTTCTATTGTGTCTGAATTCCCGTCGTTCAATGTTAACAGTAGTGCCAACTGAACATTACAGGCATTAGTGTAGTGTGTAGGCGATGGCTGCATCATAGCGATTAAAATCTTAATGAAGAGCTACTCTGAGTCTATTAGATGGAAATATATTGAAGAAAATTTTGTTGTTTGATCTATAACGCCAAGTTCCATAGATCGAATACGAACAGGCTGTGTAAGATAATCATATTAGTGAAATAGGAATCTTTAATTATTTGAAACACGATAGTTACATAATTAACTATATACTTAATTGTACATTATTAAAGACTTAAGTGGGATATACTTATTTATTTAAGGACAACCAACCTAACAAACGATGATATCGTTCACAATTTTTACTTATAATGTACACAACAAATCGCTGTTGTACTTATAGCCTGCCACGACATGCACTAATATATACTTTTTAATAAATTACTTAAAATTTTAACAATTAAAAAATAGCTATTTTCCGCACCTGAATGCAAACTAATAACAAAGATTTTAATTTGCGCAGTGAGAATGGCATATTATTTTGTACTGGGGTAACAACCCAGTACAAAATAATATGCCATTCTCACTGTTACATTCTGTAACAACAGACGAGCGTGAAATTTACGAAATTTTGATTGTATTCTGTTAATAGTGTTAATAGTCATCTTCATCATCAGCTCATTTCACGTCCCCACCGAGGGGTACGAGCCTGCCCGTACGCGGGTGTATAGGCCTTAGTCGTCCACGCGGGTCCAGTGCGGGTTGCACGACTTCACGCACAACCTTTGAATCTCTTCGCAGTTGTGCGCAGGTTTCCTCAGGATGTTTTCCTTCACCGTAAGAGCGTCGGGTAACGTACATTTAATTTCTAAAATTCAAACACATTGGTACGTGGAAGGATTTGAACCCCAGTCTTCCTGGTCCTCACCATTGAGCCACCGACGATTAATAGTAATAATACTTATATAAGTAATCATTTAATAGGTTAAATCAGACTTACCAAGGCAGATACGAGTCGATAGCGCTCCAAAGAATGCCGAGCAATGCGAGTACAGCGCATAGTGCGGCCGCTTCCACACCATACCTTCGTACCGCACTCATCGGTAGCGCCAGAGCCCCACGGGACGTGTGCCACCACCATTCCGGTGTCGAAAGCGGCATGGCACTGTAATGTGTCACGAATAGGAGGTACTAAAGAATCACAAGTCATTTTGTTGTATTCAATAACTTAACAACCGTGGTAACGGGCCATCTGATGGTATAGATATAACAGTATAAGTGATAAATTAACTTGTAGGTAGGTAAGTGGCAACTGTCCCTGTCAGACTTTTGTGATCCAAAAGGGACAACAGCACAAGTACCTACTATTAGGTACCTACACCACCCTTCAACCCAAAATAAGTATAAGCGAAGACCTGTAATTAATTGGCTTATTGTTTTTATTGTGATTTTTAGGGTTCCGTAGCCAAATGGCACAAAACGGAACCCTTATAGATTCGTCATGTCAGTCTGTCCGTCCGTATGTCACACCCTTTTTTCTCCGAAACTATAAACACTACACTATTCAAACTTTGTAAGTATATGTATTCTGTGAACCGCTATTAGGTTTTGACAAGAAACTTGAAAAATAAAGAATATATTTTGGGGCTCCCCATACATTGAACTGAAACTCAAAAATTTTTTTTTCGTTGTATTCCACCGTGTCGGATATCAATGTGTACAGCTTGAAAAATAATAAAGAGGTTCCTAATATCATTTTTTTATAAATTAAATAGTTGGCGCGAGACACTTCCAAAGTTGAAAAAAATGTGTGTGTGTGTCCCCCTCTAATTTCTAAACTATGGGGTTAATAAAATCAAAAAAAAAATATGATGTATATTTTTAATCTAACAACGAAATTTAGTTTGAACGATTTCTGGTGTGTAGTTTTTTTATATGTCATAAACGGTGAACCACTTATGAAAGCTGTACTAGGTGCTGCTGCGGAACGCTCCACGGGCGCGTCCGACTCGCGCAAATTTGGCCAATCTTTTATACTGTTTTGAAGCTGTTGTTCATCCAAATAAATACAGCTACTTATACTAGTAAGATTGCATAGGGTGCCGAACAAACATTCGTACTTAAATGGTCATCCCCAGATAAAAATATTACAAAACAGAATCACTCAACTCGAGAAGGGTAGACAAAATCCGGGCAGTTGCAGTTTAAAACGAAGGTACTTACTGCCGAAATTTGGCAATCTTGGTTCGTATACCATACCATCATCATCAGCCTATAATGTTCCACTGCAAGTACAGGCCTTCCCACCCAGCGTAAATGCTCTATGAAAAGTTTGTGACATTACAAAAAACCAACACGCAGACTCTGAGAGGATTCATCTATCCTGGGAATACCACTGTGTTCGCCCATGCTAAGCAATCGTTTTATAAGCCAGACACTGTTACGTACCTACATATGACCACTGTGTAGATATGTAGTTACATAAATTTCATTACAGTCGACATTTGTTAGGTTTCATTTCCAAAGTGAAAGAAGATTGGCTAGATCACGATAATTAAAACATGGTAATAAGGCTGGTTTTTTTAAAGAAGTTATTAATTTCGTCTCTATCTGCTACTGTAAGCTTCGAATAAGAAAATATGATAAATGCCGTAAAAACACATATTTAATTAATGGAGCCTTAAAAGGAACATTTACCAAGAAACAATTTCAAGCAAAGACTTATAGAAGTCTTTGTTTACAAGTAGGTAATTTCCTTATTTAATTTTATTTTTCATTTTTTTTTGATTAAATAAATAAATAAAATAAATATCCACTGACATTCACACAGCGCAATCTAGCCCCAAGTTAAGCGTGAAGCCTGTATTATGGGTACTACACAATGGATAAACATACTTACATACATTTTTTGTAAATACATACATATTATACATAAAAAACACCCAGACCATTACAAACAGACATGTTCATGCACACAAAATGTATGTACTGCCCGGGGATCGAACCCGGAACCATTGGTGTTGCAGTCGACCTCTCAACCGCGACACCAAATGGGTCGCCTATAAAGTCTATTTATATAAAAAAATTCTATCGGTGCATTTACCACTCAATTCTTTTTAATGCATGTTTGAGTCAGTGCAAGAGTAAATTGTTTTATTCTTTCGCAAGTCAGAGGTTAAGAACCCCAAACAACTTTACTATCGCAAGTCATCAATCATTTTATCGATCAGTAAATTGAATTGAGTGTTGGCACTGTTAAGGGACAACGGTTTATGTGCATGCTTGCTAACATTTTGTCACATATTATTAAGTTTTTTTATTCTTTTCTTGAATAACCATTCAACTGCTAGGATTCCAAACACATTCATCCATTGTGTCTCTCCAAGTAATATTACGAGTATAACTTGTGCGCTCGACTTTATAGCGAAAACAATTGAAAATACATATATATATATATATATAATATATTATATTATTTATATATTATATATATATATATATATATATATATATTATATTATATTATATATATTATCTATATATAATATATATATATATATATATATTATATAATATATTTATATATTATATATATATTATATATATTTATATATATATTATTTGTAAAATTGTGGGGAGTTTTATCCCGAACGAGTCTGTGACCACTTATATAGGCAGCCTTGATAGACCAGCGTCGTTATCGTCACGGCACATGCTAAGTGAAATCAATTCTATTGCTGTTTGTGTGTTGTATTCGGATAGCTTTCACGTAGGTATCTTTAGATTTACAAAATGTTTCTTTTTGTATTTATTTATTTATGTATAGATCAAAACATTTGTTTGTTTTGATTGATCGCAACAAAATAAATACAAAATGAATTTTTTTGTATTTATTTGTTTATATACATTATATACAAATTCGATAGTCAAAAGATTACGAATTAGAAAGCAAAAAAATATTTTACGTGATTAAACACAATAAAATGCAATCATACCACAAAAGATAAAAGTTCAAAACTTTCACTGCGAACATTCAACATTGACGCGGGCGTGTCTCTTTTTTGTAATTGGGTGAAACACATTTTCCCTTCATCGCGTGTTCCGTCCGTCATAATAATAACAACACGCAAAGGGTGGGCTCTGGAGAACATAAATAAAGGCAATGTTCGCGTATGCGTTTGCAATTACGTAATAATTTACAAACAGCAATACCTATATAGAGACGGAAGAAAGCATATCACGTGTCCAGGCAATCATTTTCCAGTTTATCATAATCAGGATAACAATTGATCGATTTTGGGTGATACCTTATGATGACACAAAATTATATTGAACAGTATCTGGTGTATTTGTAATTAGGTATTTAGTTATAGCATCGCGATAAAATCCGAAACGAGGATATCCGTAGGAGAACTAGGGTGACCGACATAGTTCAAAGGATAAGAAGTCGAAGTGGCAGTGGGCAGGGCCCATAGTGCGTAGAACCGATGGCCGATGGGGCGGAAAGGTTCTCGAGTGGCGTCCACGTTACGGAAAACGAAGCGTAGGCCGACCCCCAACCAGATGAACGGATGACCTGGTTAAGGTGGCGGGTAGCAGATGGATGTCAACTACTTGGGATAGGCCCGCGAGGAAATCATTAAGGGAGGCCTTCGTTCAGCAGTGGACATTTTAGGCTGTAATGATGATGATGAAGGTCTCACAAAAAACCGACTTGACACATCGCTTTGTATTAAGCTGAATGAGTTACCGGAGACCCCAAATATCCCTTCCCCCTCGTTACATGTATTTAGTTTTCATTTTCCTTTTATACAGACAGACAATGCACCGATGCAACTAGTTTCACTCTATGAAATACAGAACCGTACTCTGAGTGTAACTCAGGGTTAATTTAGCCTTTGCCTTATCGCAGTATACTGTTAAATATTTTCAAATTCTCGTCTATCGCTATTATTAAAATATATAATATATTTCGCATCCATCGGCAAACATACTAACGCGTATTCAGCAAAGATTGTGGGCATTATGAACTCGGTCAAATTTATTATATAATGGTATATTTGTACTATTAAACTTAATAATAGCGCTTATACGAGTATCATCAGTCCGTGAAAGCACGATACATATGCTATGGGTACCGTGGTGAAAGTATTACTATTATTTGTATGAATTAGGATTGTATGCCCATTATGCTTACAACGTTAGATCCGCAACTTAATGTTACTTGAACTTGACTCGACACGCTACCGCATAAGTGTATAACTCTAAGTAATCAAATTAAGTGTTCGCTAAATAAATAAAATGTTGCCACCTGTTCCTTGGGTTTGAATAAATATAACCACTCGTGTCTAATTAACGTTACGTGCTAAGGTTTTTTACTGCTTTTGAGTGTCTGTACCATACAATGTTAGATATAATGTCTACATATATTGTGCTACAATACTATCGGTAGTATTAGTGTATACTGATACTACTGCTCTATATTAAGCTATCTATACTATTGATAGGCCTATCAATAGTATAGATGATTTTTTCAACGATCGATAGTCTAATACTTCGGCAACATTGATGTGATGTATTTACAAAAATCAGCATAAAAGTTATCTATGTCAATCAGTTATTTAGTTCCCATATTACAGGATAGCTACTAAGTTCAGGGCTAGATGGAGATGTGTTCAATGTTTAAGGCGTTCCCGTTTGACAATGCCGTGTCGGATGCAAATCATATTTCCATACCTCCAACAACCAATATTTAAATCAACAACAAATACATAAAAACATAGACTTACTATCAAACAGTAGTATGAGCGCACCAATGACCATAAAAACGGCGTGCATCACAAAAGGCACGACGTAAGGCGCTTCGGGCATGGAGTCAGCGGCCAAGCCGGCTAATGGTGGTGCTATGGCCAGTCCTAAGGTACCGAAGGCCAGCTGCCGACCGACGTCACCCCGACCGAGAGACGTCTCTCTAGTGGCTATGACACAAGCCCCGAGGAGTGCCAGTGCTGCTGTTGGCCAGATGTCCGCTAGCATTCTGGGAAACAAAATAGGCTAAAAAATTACCCAGGTATATGGCAAAATGCTTCAGTGATATAAGTACGCTCTAAGTCCAGCAGTGGACATTTCATGTGTATGTCATTAAACCAAGCACGGTTACATTGGTAAATAATATTTGCTCACACAAACTTTTAGTAGGGTGACTATTTATTAATGCAAGAAAAAGCAGCGGATCCAATATAGAACCTTGGGGCATTCCAGACGTCCGAGGCGGTTGCAGAATGAAGACGTTGGATACAAGCTTTTTGATTTACCAAATTTTCTGTTCCAATATTTATTTTTTCCCCTTTTAAAGGTGTGTAGTAGGGATGATGATATCAGTTACCAATAAATATTCTGCTTCTTCGCCTAGATACGAAAAAAAATTATTTTAATAAACTCAGTTCAATTATAATTTTTCACTGACCTCAGTACAAGATAAAGGCCGAAGGTGTAGGCAGGGTCTCCAATAGTGAGACGGCACTCTGCGTCTGCCAGTACCGCGTCAGGCTCGTCGTACGGGTCCAGTACTTGACACCGAACCGCCGGACGACACTCGCCGTCAGTTTCAGGCAGCCGATCGTCCGGAACCACGCATGATGGACCCTCTGCGATATACAGGCTATTTGAGACCGCATTGTCTTTTGATTGCTATTATTTGAAAGATATTTTTTTTTATTCAGAGCCTATTTTATGCACAAGTCAAGCATGTAGCCATCGGAATGCCTAGTGACCGTTTGTTTTCCTGTTTCACTCCGTGCCTTGGAAGGCAAGTTACGCCGTTGGCCCTTAGGATGGGAGAAGTTACCCGTTAATTTGCACTGGATTAGATAGGTAACGGCTAACTTTCCTTTAGCCATGTTTGGTGGAAAGGCCTTTGCCATTATATTCAGTATAGCCAATATAGCAGATTCCCATAAAGGACTGGCAAGTAACTCATTCCTATGCTATCACTAAGGGTAGAGGTATACATACCTATTGCAATTATACCTATAAGAGCGACCCATGGTAGAAACTGTTTGAGTACCTATAAACGGATGCTTACATTGTAATGATGAATTTATGCGGGCGGATGCAAGCAATGTATAATTAAACGGCCGTTTGAAGTAGCAAATAAGATAGGTATTACTTAGTGAAATTTTGCCAATTATGCCATTTGAATTGACTGACAACTTCATTTGTTATATTATTTAGAATTGTGTCATTTCCGTTTACGTTTGTCTATTGTTTATAATTAAGAGGCCTTGACCTGTCGAGTGTTGGACATACAGTCAGACATACTGCGTATAACAGCGTGTTAGATGGATATACGACTTCGAAAAAATCAAAGATTCAAAAATGTATTAGCACATTTAGCTGTATATAATACCGATGCAGATTTATTCTTAGTTTCACAGAAATCATAAATCTAAATAACTCTAAATATAACAATAACTACACGTACGCGTGTGTCATGCGGCTCGAACAATTATTGGTTGACGTTTCTTCGTGATTGTGCATCTTAGTTAGTTTATTGACTATCTAAGGATATCATTACTATTTCTACTCATACGTGCTATTCATAGATTATTGTTATCCTAAATCGAATAAATGCTTTTTGACTTTCACTAAGCAGTACTTACTGGTGGTGTAAGTGCACCAGCCTTCATCATCGGTGCCATTAGACTGGGGTGCCATCAGCGACAGTGGGACACGCATGCGGCTGGCGTGCTGCATATACACCTGGCAGAGACCATCGTGACACAGATGCGGCGGATGTACTTCGAACTGCTCGCCATCGTCGTCTTCGTACGTTGTGAAGTTCAGCACGGCAGGCTGGGGATATGTTTCTATATAATATAATTGATGAGCTCCGGCAAAACGGAATGGCAATATCCGTAGAATGGCTGGCAGCAATTAGCAATAAAAAATTGAGTACAGAGCTATTGGGGAGACCTATGGTCATCAGTGGAATAGGTTGATGATAAAGTAAACGAACAGTTTACTTTCATCATGATAACTAAATTGCCTGTGACAGATACAGTGTTGAAGGAAATCAATGACATTAGTTCACAATTAATTTGTGTTGCTGCCCCGAGTCCATCACCGGAGACGACAGACGTAATTTGATTATCAAATAGTACCTGATCCGCAATGAATTAAGAGTAAGGTTTTACAAGGTGGTAGACTCGATACTGAGTCGTCTAGGTAGGTACCAACCGCAGTGCCAGATATCATCCCGTGAAACAGGAGTGTTATGCACATTTGTGTTTCGGAATGAGGGCACTGTAGCTAGCGAAATTACCCGGGTCTAAGGATCTAACATCTTTTGTCTCGGGTGTCGGGCGCAGTGTAGCATTGATGGAGGATAATAACTTCTAATCAGTTGTTGGTCTCCTTCAATGCTGTTCTGTCATGGTCAGGCGTATCACTTACCATCAGGTGAGCGTCCTGACCGTCCTGTTCACTTAAAAAAAGGTTATCGTTAGCATAGTCGTTGCTTTACCAAACGTCAACTCGTCACTGTTAAAGAAAGACGTTCCTTGAGCTGATTGAAAAACAAGGAGAAAATAATTGTTAAAATACTAAAAAAGAACATATCTTATTACTTATCAGTATACAAATACTTACGGTAGAGTTAGCGACGCTGTTATACATGGGGCTGAGCGTGGATGTAGTTGAGGTGGTCACGAACGGCTGCCGCACCCATGTCATGTTCTCGTCAGCGCACCCGTACTCACAAGACCCCACTGCCAGGACTCCAGACTAATACAGAGTACAAACATGTTTACCATATAAGTAACTTTATTATTTTAACATTAGTAGACAGTATACGAGACAAAAAGATGATTTATTATTATGACGTCTACAGGCCTCGGAGGAATCATACTCCTCCGAGCTACAGGCGTTTGCTGTCCACAATCGTGTTAATGTTAACAGCTGACATTGTGATATCTAATTAAAGATTTTGATCCATTTATTTATATCCAGTAGTGCTGTTCCGGAGAGGAATACTCCTTATTTTTCTACGGTTGTCACCTGATTATTAATTTTTAATTGGATGAAAGTACCTAATCCACCACGAATAGAAACATTCATGTTAGGAAATATTTTTCAATCACCAGTACATTGTGGAGCGGCCTTTCATTGGAAAACAAAACATAAATGTTTCTTATTAATAAATGATCCATGCATCACTTTCTATTAGAAAGTCGGTGTACCGATAGCCCTTGATGCGAGCCCTAGTATCGTATCAATTTTGTTTCTATTACATCCACAGCAACGTCCATTGCTACACAGCATCGTTATACTGTCATAATTTATGTCATTAACTTGTAAAAGAATCGGTATCGAATTATTCAGCAAATAACGATCTCGTGTTAGATTCTTTTCACCTTGAAATAAGTTTCTAAGGTTACGCACATTGATTACATACATTAAGTGGGTTCTATATGTTTAAAGACTACGTATACTCGTATATGTTTATCTGAGATAACTTGGTAGATCCATGACTTGATTAAGATGGCCTGTGGCCTGTGAATAGAAAGTTAGTGATGCTAATACTGAAAGAAAGGGATTTTTTTAATCTTCATCGTCGAGTGTAATGCGCTATCTGATGTGTCCTCCAAGTACCTAATACCCACAGCAAGCAAATGGCCACGAGGACAGGAAAGTAGATGCTTCATGGATTGAGGTGAAATGGTTATTTGAACTGGTTTTTGTTGTAACACCTATGTTATTCGGGAATGGCTGGTAATGTCGTGCTCTACAATGCAACGTTATATACGTATAATGCACTATGAGATGCAAAGATACGCTTAGTTTTTATGTTTTTATGTCTTAACATACATTCCATATAAGCGTTATATAGATAACTAACCTTAACGCCGGACCATCTGTTGCATCGCATGTCCTCTTTGCACACCTCCTGCATCACGTACGCGCTGTCCGCATCGCACATGAACAGTACTTGTGGGCGGCGCGCCTGACAAACAAACATCAAATTATATGTGGACCGCTCAATAAGTTACGGTATGATCAGGATATAGGTATATCTGTTATGATGACTCATTCCCTTATAGTTTAATTTGTAGCTCTTTCTTTCTTTTGCTGCGGCAATCGAATTTAGAGACTATACTGATCTTTATCTATTATATTTTCATTGTGTCACAATAAAATTGAATCATTGCGTTTTAAAACAGAATGGTGAGATCCACAGATTTCCCAATTCCGATGTCTGTGGGTGAGATCACCACACTGCTTGCATTTAGCAAAATATATTCAGCTTTTTTACTAGATAAGCTAAAATATTTTCGATTCGAGTTAATGACTACAGTAGAAAGGGTTATTCAGCTATTACGAGTTTCTCTCTCAATGATAGATTACAAATATGCAATGCTTCTAGTTCCTACTCTCCTTACTTGGACAACAAATTGTTCAGAGTGCATACCAATAGCATAGAGCGACTTTGCACAATTTTCACATGAAACTTTCTCTTAATCACTATATACAGGTAAATCAACGACGAAAACGGGGTTATTTTTGCAAAAGGGGCCGTTCAAGTATTACGTAAGCACTATAGGGTGGTGGGGGGGTCTTTGATTTGCTTACTTTTGATGACAAGGGGAGCGGGGGGGTTAATAATTGTAATAAATCTGCTTACGTAATACTTGAACGGCCCCAAAGGTCTGATGACGTATGCTCGTAGAGTCCCAGCTTGTCTTCCAGTACAAATGACATGTACAAGCACTTCGCGCAGTAACAGTGCTTTTTGTAAGCCTCATCATCATCATCATTACAGCCCAATTATGTCCACTGCTGAACGAAGGCCTCCCCTAATGATTTCCACGCGGACCGATCCCTTGCAGTTGACATCCATCTGCTACCCGCCACCTTAACCAGATCATCCGTCCATCTGGTTGGGGGTCGGCCTACGCTTCGCTTTCCGTTACGTGGACGCCACTCGAGAACCTTTCCGCCCCATCGGCCATCGGTTCTACGCACTATGTGCCCTGCCCACTGCCACTTCAACTTGCTAATCCTCTGGGCTATGTCGGTCACCCTAGTTCTCCTACGGATATCATCGTTTCGGATTTTATCGCGTAGGGAGACACCTAACATAGCCCTCTCCATAGCACGCTGAGCAACCTTGAGTCTATTCAAGAGGCCCTTAGTGAGCGACCACGTTTCGCTTCCGTATGTCATAACTGGCAACACACACTGGTCAAAGACCTTCGTCTTGAGACACTGAGGTATTTTGGACGAAAAGATCTGCCTTAACTTCCCGAACGCTGCCCATCCTAATTGGATTCGACGAGAAACCTCCTTCTCGAAGTTGGACCTACCATTTGGACTACCTGTCCCAGGTACACATATTCGTCAACAACTTCGAGGACAGAACTTCCAACTGATATCGGTATAGGTACGACATGGGCATTAGACATGACTTTTGTCTTGTCCATGTTCATTTTAAGACCCACCTGTTGAGAAGCTCCGTCTAGGGTTTCGAGCATAGTGCTTAAATCCTCCATGGATTCTGCCATGACTACTATATCATCGGCAAATCGAAGATGAGTGATGTACTCGCCATTACGTTGATGCCAAGTCCTTTCCAATCGAGCAGCTTAAACATATCTTCCAACGCAACTGTGAACAGTTTCGGAGATATAACGTCTCCCTGTCTCACTCCTCGGTGCAATTGGATAGGTTGTGTAAGCTCTTCATGTACACGGACTGACATAGTAGCGCTCTCGTACAGACATCTCAACACTTCGATATAGCGAAAGTCAATATGGCACCGTTGGAGGGCCTGAAGCACAGCCCAAGTCTCGATCGAATCAAAGGCTTTCTCATAGTCCACAAACGCCAAGCATAATGGCCGGTTATACTCTCTAGTCTTCTGTATAACCTGCCGCAGCGTATGTATGTGGTCTATGGTGCTGAAGCCTTTGCGGAACCCGGCTTGTTCGGGGGGCTGGAAATCATCAAACCTATGCGCGAGACGGTTCGTGATGACTCTGGAGAACAACTTGTAAATGTGGCTCAATAGCGTGATGGGTCTATAATTCTTCAGCAAGGTTTTGTCGCCTTTTTTGAAGAAAAGCACCACCACGCCAAGGCCTAAGCCTAATCTGATTAAATGGGTTGTTACAAGCAGATTTTTACAGTTTTCGAAAGAATTTTTATTTTATCCTTTGTTGAAGCATTTTGGGTAGGTAGTAATAAAATTTATAAGTTGTCTCTTTAGCATAGGTAATATATGAGTGCTAGTGCTACGCGTATCACTTAGAAATTTAAAAAAGAAGTACAATTTACTACCAACTATTGTCTTAGAAATTTAAGAAAAGAAGTACAATCGACTACCAACTATTGCTATTATTATATGAAATGAAATGAAATTTCGTGACTTAACGAAGCGATTTTAGGTTATGTAATACTGCGAGATAATATCTTACATCGCGGGTACCGCGGGGCACAAAATAAATTTAAATTAACATTAATTGCTGGACAAGTTTCCTCAAATAATTTTCAAATTAGACGGATTCAAACGCATTGTAGAAATGTATGCACCTCGCGCAGTAACATTAGCTTTGTTCCAAAGAAATAAAATTTAGCAGAAGTCAGATGAATGAAGATGATGAACAGGTTTTATAGCTGTACACTTTTTTATTTTAAACAAAATAATCATCTTGTGGTAAGTTTTACAAAAAGTTTTGGTCCAAAACCCATAGGAGCAGCCCTAACGAAGGAGCAACGAATGCACTGCAGACATTTTGAAATAATTTTGAAGGGAGGTTTAACCCTCTGACAACCTTATACCTCATTCACTATACAAAATGCAACATAGAGCTTTGTTTCACGCGGATTTTTTCCTATAGAGCCGGCCCATTCGTACCGATCCGAATCATACCAAGATACAATAAAACAAACCTTATTTTAAAACCTACAAAGTACAAACCTCATGGCGTTCAGTATAAGGTACAGCAAGCAGTAGCGTGTAGAATACAGCACTCAATATGAGGCAGACAGCTGTGACTATCCGGAGCAACCGTCCGGAACCGCTCGGGCCAGCTGTGCCGCCAGTGGACCCTCGACCTACTGATAACCTGCGAATCGCATATTGACTTATGTTTTATATTGTCAATGCTCGCTTTTGTTTCGTAAGTGTATACTGCGGCAGAACATCAAAGTTAAATAACATGATGATAACTCATGCTATTTATAGTTTATAGTAATGCCCATAGGGGCATGAGGTAGGTATATATACCTATGTCACCGGAAAATAATAAGAATCGCAAATTGATTAATTTCCTAGGAAATTTATCAACATTCGAAGGATTCTACATTAGAGATAAATTGTATTATTTTATGCCTAAAAGAACGTCGGTGGCTCAGTGGTGTGGACTGTCGCCTTCCTACCGGAAGGGTTGAGGTTCAAATCCCGACACGTACCAATGTATTTTCGAATTTTCGAAAAATATATCCACGTTATCCGACGCTCTTACGGTGAAGGAAAACATCGTGAGGAAACCTTCATGCACGCCTGCGAAGAGATTCGAAGGTTGTGTGTGAAGTCGTCCAATCCGCACTGGGCCCGCGTGGACGACTAAGGCCTAATCACCCTATACGGGTAGGCTCGTGCCCCTCGGTGGGGACGTTTAATGAGCTGATGATGATGATGCCTATATTTTCGGAAATGTATTTGTGGTTCTTATTATTTTTCGGTGATATATACGGGTAACATTGACGACTCTCTTAAAAGAGTTCAGCTCCAAACGTTTATTTTTGTATGTCAATTTAAATTATGATAAAATTAATAATAATGCTCAAATTGGCGACCTCAGGTTGATTGACAGTTAATGTGATTAAAACTATGGTAAACATCTGTTAGATGAGCTACTAGTATCATACTCATAGTAAATACACACACATGTTGGTTAAACAATTTAAAATGTTAGTCACATAAAATATTGAAGTGCCTGGCGCATTATAAATAATTGAAAGAAACTGTTGAACGGTAGGTATAATGTAAAAAAATAAAAGCACAATTTATCGAAGTGAGGTTTACCTAGATAAACTGTGCTTTTATTTTAGTTTTTACAAAAAGAATCCTAAATAATCGGAAATTGGAATGTAGACTCGTATCCAAAAACAAAAATTGTAAGACGAAGAGATACAGTAAATTTTTATTGTTTTTTATTAAAATAGGTACTGACTTATCTATTAGACATCCTAGGACAGCGGGGCCGAGAATAGCCACACAGGGTGCCACTGTTGATATGAGACGTGCTTCACCTCGATCCAGGCCCACATACAACATGTGCATAGGCAAGAATGGAAAATGCACCCGATTCCTGAAACAAAAACCAAACTTTAAGTAGCCGAATTGGACTTTACGTTTAGCATTTTATCTAAGTCCTTTTAAGAAGAAACTTTATCGACAGAAATCTCGCCTGGTACTATATTCCTAAAAAACGTGGAGCATAATGCTTTCGGTTAGAAACAACATAAAGAGATCATTCTTAATCAATACTAAATTTAACCATCTGTAGTTTGGAGTTGGGCAGTAATAAATAAAGCAATTCTCATTAGCTCTATCTGTAGCCGTAAAAGATTGCGGGTGCGCATTATGTGAATGCGGGCTTTATAAGTTAACTGCGGGCATATAGGTCAGAGGAAGGCCGCACTGCAGTAGCAAGTCCGAGGTGAACGGTCCCTAAATCATTCGTGATGCCGCTCCTTAGAAGGAGCTTGCGACACCGCACAACTGCGATGACCGGCTCCCGATCCATGAAACCACTTTTTGTTAGGTATAGCCGCGGTCTCGACGATTGCTTTACTGTTAACCATAAAAACGTCATTCGCCTCCAACTCTGTCTTTGCGTAACTTAGATAATAGTTTAACGAATAACAGGCACGTTCTTAAACACAATACATTAGTCATCTAAGACATTTAAATTATATCAGATGGTTGTGGAAGTAACTACTCAGTCCGTAAGTAGGTACTACGAGTAAGCTTACATAATATGGCGACCTCTTTAGCATAAAACTAAATTATGCATGTTATATGGTTGCCGGTTAAAAATGGACTTATGGTAAGAACTTTCTTCTTTATGATGATTAAATTATTTATCGTATTGAGAACTACAATACACAAAATAGAATACCTAAACGATTAATAAAAACAATAACGTACCTGCGAGAAAACAGAATAGAACGCATTTTAACGTGATAAGGTTTTTGTTGATTATCTTCTTCATGGTTGTCGCTGTGATGGCAGGTACTGTTGAATCACCTCAAGTCACATGAGACTATTTACATCTGAAAAGAAGAACATTATGAAACATCGAAGATTTATGACGCAGCGTTAAGTCTACCCAGTCTATTTACTAACTAGACATAGTCTAGCTTACAATTTTAACTATACATTTTGCCGTCAATATATATATATATTTACATGTGTATAATTTGATGAAACAATCACATTAATTGATTGTCTACATTGATAAAGACAGCAATGAAGTCATCTGCTGGCCAATAGCTTTTCTTTTAGTGTACTAGTTAACCCTCAGACATTTTCCCCAAGTATTTACTAGGTTACATGGATGAGGGCATCCCTTCTGTAACGCTATAAGCCGAAGCACTAGTTACTCCTTGGGACGCCATCGTTCATGGTTCCTTGCATGAACTTGTTTTGATAGCCGCTAGCGCAGACGGCTCGTCTGCGCTAGCCGCTTGCTGCTTGCTGGGTGGAACTATTAAGTATATCTACGGCAGAGGCAGACTTCGAAAAGATCACCCGAAAAAAAAATATTACGTTAGCATTCATTTATTATTACTAATAATAAAATAATTAAATTCATATAGAAACCTACGGACTTCTATAAATACTTTGTGAAAATACCTACGAAGTTTTCTTCTTTAAACTTTAAGAATGACATGGCAAATCATCATTTACCATTAGTAATAGTGCAATATAATAATTAAAAAAAAAACATCAAATTGATTGCTTATGCCAGAAGAACGTTCTAAAATAAGGCCACGGTTATTTATTATGTACCTACGCCTACATTGACAGTTTCTGCCGCCCGTGGAGTAGGTACCATTCATGAGCTCGGGCGCCTATTGTTGTTTTGTCAGCCATGCGCAGGCGCAACTAGTAGGCCAACTGGACATAAATGTATTTATAACCGCCACGCAACCCAAGACGAAGCCGTCGCACAGTATTATTATCAACGTCTCTGCCAAATAAAGTGATTTCAAGCAATTGAATCCTATTTAGACGAACAACGCGATAATGGTTTGAAATTGTAACCATAAACATTCGCCATAATATAATAACCACATGCTAGCTACGGATAACACAGGGCTGGTGCTGGGGGTGATTTGGCTTGATCCATGTTTATATGAGGTTCTAATGCTATTTGTTTCATTCATTCATATGATTTCCTTATTGAGTATGTTTTTTATTTTTATTAATTGATAAGGGAACTCTTGAATTTTGGTAATCAAGACACACTTGCCTTTTTAATGCTAGTGAATATATAGGCACAAATAGGTACATTATTTATTTAAAAAATACAGCCAGTGTCCATCCACTAATTACGCGATAAATGGATTTTACTTAACACTAATATTCCTATGTAAACTCTACTTGTGACAAGAAATTAAAAGAAAGGTTATGATTTTTTCAAAATAAATTATGGACTATTTTTCACAGAAGTAACAGAGTATTTTTTTACAGCTTCTTTCCGACATTATCTTACAGATTTTCTAAGGCATGGTGTATTGTTTTTGTAAGTAAACAACACAATTTACACTTTTTAATCGTACCACAGCAAAACAAATTTTATTATAACTTAATTTACTCGATAGAATGCGGCAATTTTGTAAGTTGTTAATCAAGAATAAATAAATTTTGTCAACACTTGTTACGATGATAGTAACAAAGCACACGTGTTTTATGCGTTTTTTGTCTGTAATATTATGTTTTGTTACTGTACAATATTGGTTTAGATAGGTACCTAAGTTATAACATTATGAATGTGACATAATTACCATTTAAACTTGAAATATACGTTGTATTTGTGTCATCGTGTTCAATGCACAAAGCATTGACAATAATACCGTAATATTTTCTCATTATAAAACTAAATTATATCAGCAATGTATTTGGATAATACATGGTTCCTTAAACTCAATATCATTACGAAACATACAATATCTAATAAGAAATTCCTCGTCGCCATGAATTTATAGCAAATAACGACAATTTTTCATGAAAATAGGTCGCGACTCTATTTTCTTCGCGATGACGCAACCTTAATGTTTTAATGGCACGATCAACACGAGGCGGGGCAACGATTCCACGAAGTGTACCAAACCTTTTTTTTCATTCGTTTACTCCTAATAAATCGTGCGTTTTTAGATTTACCACATATATAAAAAATAAGGTAGCTACAATAAATAGTTAAAAAAGAATATATGTAATAAATATAATCTATGCCAATATAGAATAATGTAGTTTTTACTATTATGGTTTAACATTGTTAATGTCCCTCCCTACATAAGGTAATGAGCAGGTACTTAGTACCTAAGTTATCCTTTAGGTTAAGTACCTACTCTCTATCGCCCAAATAAGAGATAGATCTATTTGCTTCATAGATTAGTATATAGGTATTTTCATCAAATCAATTGGTTTTAAATGGAAGTTCTATGGTTTTTTATTTTGAATCCAGTATTTATTATGTATTGCTGCACACTTCAAAACATGAAGGTTTAGTTGCCTAAAAACCGGCTTACACTTTTTAAACTTCTTTTTTTACCAAGGCAGCGTTGGTGACGGTTGTTTAATAACATCATATAAGTAGGTATTTTTTAACCAAAGACAATACCTTACTATATCAGCCTCTGATTCCTAAACTTCAAAACGCATGGTTAACATCGCTTTTCCTATCGCTTTACCTTGCTCTATAACCATACAGATTACAGACCCACTTATGACTTGGTAAAAAAATGTCTTATTGGTATTAAAGTATCAACATTAAACGTCTATCAACCCTGAAACTAGTGTTCAATACTAAGAAAGAAAGACACGTGAAAATACACCTAAGTAGTAGTAGACACGAGTGTAATAGCGTCTCTTGTATTCATAAATAACCGACATGCAATACCTACACGACAGCATTCCAGTTACGATGGGAATGTGGCTAAGTTTTCTTGAGAAAATATTTCGATTGGACTAAATACAGTATTAGTGCTTTAATACATTTAAAACTACTTAACTTTAAAAATATTATTAATAAAACTGAAGTTCTAATGTGATACGTGTGTGTGTGTGTATTCTAGTGTGTACTTAGTGTGGCTACATAGTTTTTTTCTACCACATTGTTCTATTAATCATTGCAAAGGAAATATTGAAAATTTAATTCCGGCATTCCGGATAGTCTTAACTAAATTCTGAAATAAGCTTTCGCACTAATAATTCTCATTCAATTGAAAAAATGTTTTATAAGCGATTACAAAATGACGTACGTGAACGTGTTCTTGGTACAACATATCGAGCGCTCAAATAGAGTTTCATTGAAACACCTTCTAACTTTTCATATAAATGTATTTAGGAATTCAATCTACAAGTACTTAAGGAGGTAGAGTTTTTTTAAAGTGATCCAGACAATTTTGTATTTATAATATTTACTAGCTTTTGCCCGCGGCTTCGCTTGCGTTAAATTCGGGATAACATCGCATACCAATTTTTTGCTTTCACTTTAAAAACCAGGAAAAAGAAAATATAAAAACCCCTTTTTAAGGATTTAAGGGCAAGTTTTATTGTTCGTGACAAATAGCCATCATACTTATTTTTAGCTTTCTACCTTGTAAACTGTTTATAAATTCGAAAAAAAAATATGTAAGTATACATATATATCACTATACAAAGTATCCCCCCCAACTTAAAAGGTGTAGTAGTCCATTCACGATTAAAAAAATAACAAATATATATATGTACATATATATATCACTTCAAAGGTATTAGGATAAATTTTAGAAAAAAAAAACATAATAATATATATATATATATAAAATATGCCTTATTTTTTCGTTTCTGACAAATAGTCCGCATACTTAATTTCAGCGTCGTACTACAAAAATTGCGGAATGTTCCATACAAATTTCCAACCCCCACTTTAGGGATGTGGGGTTAAAATGGGACAAAAAGTAGCCTAAAACCTATTCTAGGTACCTTCTATCAACATACCATGTTTCAATAAAATCCGTTCAGCCGTTTAGGCGTGAAAGCGTAACAAACAAACAGACAGACAGAGATACTTTCACATTATAATATTAGTATGGATTCAACATTTTTGAATGAGCATAAACCTTACTAAATAAGTTGACGTTAACTTAAAAGGAACGCAGCACGCGTATTATACCATTTGCAAATCAATAAAGCACTCGAGCAATGGAAATTGGAACACCTCGATTAAATACAGTATACTTACTTGCTTATATTACATAGCAAAACGTATACCTGCATAACACACCTGCCACCTATTACCAGTTTCACCACGTAGCAGGTGGTCTAAACGTCTAAAATTCCATAATGAATACATACGGAGGTTCATATATGTTTTAATATTAAGTTATTTTTCCCTTAGTCACATTATCCCATAGCCTTTTAGTCATATTACTTACTTACTACGAAAGGAAAAATCATAGACCTCTGAATTTATACAACGTGTTAATCCTGTTACATTTAATGCCTTGTCCGGACAAAGAACTGGTTTGAATAAAATGGCGGAGTTTTTGGTTCGTAATACCATGAGAATAAGACTGTGTGTGGAGGGTAGTGAGTGGGGGTACAAGTCGTCATCACTATAAACGGCGGAAGTCTTCGACCAATCGTGAGACGTTTGCACATTTCTACAGTTCACATTCATAATTAAATACTTGGTCCAATGTAGATGATGTTAACCACTCCGTTTATAGAATGAAACAAGCTTTTTATTACCAATGTCAAATGCGATGACGATGTCCCTATTTCTGTATACTGTCTGGTGCGATTATATCATTGCGCACTATCGTCGCCGTAGGGCCAAATGTCAAGCATTTAAAATTCACATACCTATAACTTGTCATATTATATGTGGGTGTGGAACAGAGTATTTAAGAATCGTTTGTTGTGTAATGAACGTGCACATATTTTTAAGTATGGCTAAGTACATACTTAACTATACTTTTAATGAACACCATACGTGGCACCAGTGAATGAATCCAATCGAAATAAATTCAGTTCACGTTAGGCTTTGCAATCTGAAAGGTAAGCGGTGACCATCCTCTGCTTTCAATGTAGAAAAGTGGTACCTAGGCTTCACCAGCAGTTTTTACGGCATTACATTTTTTTTTAATACATAGATTATTAAAATAAGCATTTTACGCAACTTCAAAACCATTAATTCAAATGTGTTGTATAGTATACCCAATTACTGATAAATTATACAATTTCTACGTATGTATACTATGAATAGTGTAGTGTTCATTCAATGTCTAACATAAATAAAATAATTTGATAAGTCACGATAACCTTTATACATTCATTAAATCATCATTCAACAGTTCATCACGGTACCTATTCTTTTTTGAGCATATACGAGTACTTTATAAGTTCCTACTCACTCTATGCAATAATTTTTTTTGCGTATCTATGTTTACAAAATGCGAAGCAGTTGATAAAGTCTACATTAGAAAAATCCATGAGTACGGGTAATTATATTATTTATTTTTGGAATAAAATGAAAAGTTACCACGTAGATTGATATACCGCAAGCATGTTTATTGTGTAACAATAAAAACAAAAGAACCATGACTAGCGCAAACAAGGGTGCATGCGTTAACTCTCCCGCGAAATTCTGAAAGTCTTTGATTATGAGAACGTAGATGTGGATGATGTAGGTCATCTACTGTGACATATCTTCCCAAATGTATAGTATTTACCCGTAGTTAATAAACGCAAATTTTAGATCCATTTTTAAATTTATCTCCGCAAAAGTTCTCCTCCTCGAAGAAGCCTCTACATAATTCAGTCTAAAACTTGTTGAATACTTTACCTAAAGTCCTTTTACTCGACGATTTACTGATCTTTGGTTTATTGTCATCTTCCTAGTTAAAAAAAAAACTTTCCATAATTCTTCCATTAACTAAGCATATCTCCCTTAAAACCCTCCCTGTTCAACAGTCAGCGTTTTATCGACTGAGTCTCTACCTAAACGGTGGAAATATGTACGTTTCAATGGCTACTTTTATAAAACACTTGAAACTTATGGAGTTTAATCCTAAGGAAAGGAAACATCGGATGTAGATATGGGCAACCAAATGGCCGCAACATTTCTGAGTCAACACTAAGTTTTGCGATAAGTACTGCGGAACCATTGACTCGCTCGTTACTTGGACAGGGATACGATACTGAACATTTATTATTTTGATAGGTAGTGTGTTTTATTGTTGTATCTGTTGATTTGTTAATATTGTACAGAAACATGTCTTAGATTACATATTCTACTTGTGAACTGACAATATCATTAAAACCTTAGACGAGAAAGCTTTTAATATCAGGCATCTATAATTCGATGATCAACAATGTTGTCGTTAGCAAGCCGGGGGTAACGAAGCATGACCATTAGTTACAACTTTTGTTCGCGTATCGTAAATCGTAATTCAATGACTATTATTAGGTCCGAATAGTATATAAAAACAAAAAATGGCAAGTTCGTTGAACTTATGTGAGTCGGCGCGTCCGGTGCGTGACGGCGCGAGCTCGCAGGGGAGAGTGGAGGTAGGTACGTCGCGTCTTGTCGATAAGAGGTGCAGCCGTCACGCCGCTGGCAACTGGGCCGTCAACATTGTTTTGTCTTCCTTTTCACTAACTCTAACCTTTCTAAACTACCTTACAATGAATTCATACACTAGGTAAGAATTCATTATACTTTTTGACAAGGTGGTGTGTGTTCCGAGATAGATTATGAGCTAATATAACACAATGTATGACTTTGGCTGAGATTATTAGGTACCTAATAATCTCAATAGGAAGAGAGCCCATGAGTGCTCTAACGCAAGATATCGTAAGAACTCTATATTTTTGTTTATGTTTTTGTTCATTTGACGACCCTTTTGGCAATGGTTGAGTTGTCGGCTCTAACATTAAGGGTTCTGGGCTCGTTCCTCGGGCAGTAAAAACATTTGTGTGCATGAACACATCTGTTTGTATTAGTCTGGGTGCTTTCTATGTATAAAATGTATATATTTACAAACAAACTTGAATATTCCTATATAAGTATGTTGAGCCGTTTCTAGTACCCATATTACAGGCTAAATGCTTAGTTTGGGACAAGATGGCGCTGTGTGTATGTCAGTACCAAGATATTATTCATTTATTTTCAATAAAACAAAAATTTTTGTTCATGTTTATAAAATGCAGATTAATTTACTCTCATGATTTCAGCCTTATATGTCCATTTCTGAACAAGGACTTCTCCTTAAAATTCAACGTGGACCAACCGTAGCAGTCTTGATAAACCCATCGCATACATCTAGGTCATAAGTCCATCTGGTTGGTGGCAGTTAGTATATTTGAAAAAATCTTAATAGGTTTTAATAAAATAAAATAATATAATTTACAAATTTAGGTACCTATAGTAGGTATACTTATCTGTAGTATAATTTATGTCACTGTAGTAACCATGTTATGAATTTTTTAGTTGCAACAATTCTTAGGCCTATACCTAACGTCCCACTGCAGGGCACAGGCCTTCACCAGCATTTACTGGGAGTAGTCTCTCCGATATAAATTATGCAAATATAGGTAAATAACAAATCATGAAAATAATTTTAAACTTTAGTAGCGACAAACCCTACGATATTCACAGTCTTCACGCCTTCACAGTTGCCAAATATGGCGCCAATTTCAAAAACTACAAACACAAATATAAAGTGCATTTCCGTGACAATCTACTACAAAACCATCTTTATCTCAAAATAAGACTTTACCTAGTGCTACATACGACTAAAATAATAAAACTACTTACACAAGACAGCTAAACCAAATGCTATTTTGATATTGTTACCAAATCATTCTTCGATGTTACCTATTGGTTTCATAAATACCTAGGTACTTTTAATTTTTGTATGTTTAGAAATAATGAGGCCTATTTTTATATTGGCATTCGTTATCGCTGAAACGAAAGCCAAGAAAAAATAACTAACATAAAAAAGCATCAATAAACGTGCCCGGCCCTACCCGTTATTTCACACCATGACATCAACGGCTAAACATATATATACAGTCGAAAGGAAGTCGTGATGCCATCACAAGTTAGCTATGTTATTGCTTCAATTAAATTGGCCGCACACCAGCAAAAAAGCAAACAAACAGCTTTCAGAGACGTGAACAGTCTGGAATTAATGTTAAGAGAAAAAGCATGTCGTTATCTCTATATTTTAGTTATAAAAATAATAATATTTATAGAATACTCGCAGAATGCTATGCTAACTGAGGTCCGTCACTTTATCTATAATTTCAGTTGAATAAAATTTTATATTCGGCCATTATTTTACACTTATGTGTGGGTGACATAACAAACTTAAGAGACCCAATTTAGAGGATAGCCGCGAGTATCATGGCCATACGACATCACTTTATGAGCGAAGGAGTGGAGTATGGCATTAGCATAATTGGAGGTCGGCAGAACCGGTTCAGTGCTTCGAATCACGATCCACGAATAATGACGTCACCGATGAAATCATCACTGGCATCGCGTTTAAAGTATTTATGTTCAAAATAAATATGTAATCGAGATATATTTTCTGGTAAATACTTAATAGGTGCCTAATCAATTTTTTTTTATAATAAAATTAAATTTAAAATTATATTTTCATTATATTTAGTACATACATGTATGTTTTTATAGAGGTTCATCGACATTTTATTCGAATAACTTCTTCAACCTTTGTATTTATATCATTGAATCTTTGTAAGTTCGGAAAATAAGTGTTAAATTTCAGATAATAATATTGCCAACGTGAATCATTATTTTAACGTATAAACATGTTCCCGGTTGTCTAACATCTGGTTCAATAATTTAGGGTTAAGGTTCGTTAGTCGTTGCACGTTGGTACGTTTTCTAAAATAAATTTGGTATTACTTAATTTATTCTGTATTTGAGCGTGCCTCTTTATTTTAGGGTCAACTTTTCGCTTTCGCTCAAAGGTTTCACCGTCATAAAAGAAAATCCATTTGATACCAATCAGCACTCGTCACGTGAAGTTGTGAAGACTATATGTGGCCAACACTGAAAAGTTCACCCGAAAAACAGGTCTAAGCATAAAACTAATACTAACAAGTTACAATTAACTAAACGAGACTTATGGCTACTAGAGTGGGATTCTATCATCAGCTTAGTAGTAGATAACGTAGGTAACGTTGCAGGAATACTAAGTAAACGAGGTAAGTATGATATTAGGTTATTGAACCAGTGTGATTTCAGTCAGTCAAACAGTCTGAGTAACTGTGGAACACCTCAGACAATGGAACACCTACTGTCTTGCCCGAACTGTCCATCGTCGTGCGGTTTCCGGGACCTCAGCATGGCAAATGAAAGGGCGATCAAAGTGGCCCAATATTCGTCGCATAATCATATTTAACTTGTGAATCCATATCGACTCAATACGAAGAAGAAGAAAGTTATTGAAAAAGTTTTTTCGCATTTAAATATAGGTAGTAGTTAAGTATGAAATCTACACATATAAAAATAAAATTGGAGTGTCTGTTTGTAATATTGAAATAACAAAATTTTTCATGAATATAAATATGCATATTCGGCAAAACAATGTTTTTTTTAATTATTGTATGTCTATCTGTCTGTTGTGTTCCGGGTATTCTCTAAAATGGCTGGATCGAATGGGACGGGACTTTTTGCCCGGAAGCTGATGTAATAAGAAAAAACTTGGGTTACTTATATTTTCGAAAAACCTTTTTATTTAGAAAAATAAAGTACCTAATATTCCGTGCGGCGGCCGCGCGTTGTGTGTGCTCCATTGTTCGGTGAAGCTGTGAAGGCCACCTGCAGCCAACAGCGATAAGTCATTCCGAAAAAAATAAGTCGCGTATGCTGCTTTTTAGGTTATGTTTTGCAGCGGGAGGGAGAATATAATCTTAGAAGTTATTACGCGGGTAACACTGCGGAAAACAGCTAGTTGTAAATCTTTGGCTATCTACTTATTTATACCTGACTGGTTTTCGTGTCATTTAAAAGTTTAAATTTTCGAGAAGAACATTTCAAAATTCAAATTAGGAGAATGCATGACTTTCATTTGTTGTTATTACCGTCAATAAAATTTTAATTACAAAAAAAAAGAAGAGCAACGCGAGCAGCAAAAAAATTTGCGATGTAGGTAATATTTATGGACGTAGTGCAGTGACCGTAGTGTTATATACTCTTTGGCAGGGATTGTGAGAATAGATAGCGCTTTGTATTACCTAAGCGTTGAACTACGGACGACAATACGGAAATTTTGATAACAAAGATGCACATCGCTCTGTTCACCCCATTATGTACAAGAAAGATGCCAATTGGTAGAGAAACACCGTGACATGTACCCATACCACAGAATATTATTACTCTCATACTTTATACTTAGGTAAAAGTAGCAAAAATTTGGCAAAAGTTTACAGATATTTATACTACTTATAGCTGTCCCTAGCTTATAAGTAGTATGAAATTGTAACAAAGTTTGGCAATCAGGTCGCTGCGTGACGGCACACCCAAACAAAGTCGATCGCTGAATACTTAGGTAGGAAAGTACCTAGCGACCTATTTTCCACTGATTCCTATTCCGGTCTATTCAATAAGCGATTTTTACGGAAACCATTTTTTAATAAGCGCACCCTTATATCAACCTCAGCATATGTTTTTTTAGCATGTTCGCCCTGAAAAGCGCATCTATAAACTCACTTTGAAAATGCCCAAGTTATTATGATCTTGTACTTTTCCTGGCCTGTTTCTCTAACGCGTCTGAGACCCCCATTTAGTATATGGAATCCATCCCAAACGTTACATTAACACTCCATGTTTGATCACACTTAAACCTAGTAAATACCTAATCCCGGCATTATGTACCTAAGATTTTCCAGACGTTGGAGGAATCCGAGCTATTTACGTGCGGTTGTCACCAAAAACTCAATACTATAATACTGAGTCGTCTAGGTAGGTACTACACACTACCACCGCAGTCAGATATCGTCCCGTAAAAAAGGAGTGTTTTGTTGCACTTCTGTGTTTGTAAAGGAGGCACTGTAGCTAGTAATAAATCTAACATTTGTCGTCTCGTCGTGAAGGAGAATTATTACTACATTAATTTCCCTTAGGACTGAATATGTTATGGTCAAGCGTAGGCACGTCCATCACTTACCATACCACCAGGAGAGCGATCTGACCGTCCCATTCACAATAACATTTTTATATAGAAAATACACTGACGAATTAATATTTGAAGACATAGGTAATTTTTGGATATGATATCCAAATATTGCCAGTAACCTTTATCAGATTGTAATCCTGAGTAAGACTTAATGGGATAAACAATTGGCCAAGCGCGAGTCGGACTCGCACGTGGAGGGTTCCGCAGCAGCAAGTAACATAAATTAAAATTATTTTTATTTACTTAGGTACCTACTATAGCTTTAATATGAAAAAATGAAAAAATAGTGGTTCACCGTTTATGACGCATAAAAAAAACTAAACATCAGAAATCGTTCAAACGTAATTTCTTTAATAGATTTTATGGTCATATACATTATATATTTTTTTCGATTTTAACAACCCTCTAGTTTAGAAATTACCCCCTTTAATTTCTAAACTAGGGGGTTGATAAAATCGGACACACATTTTTTCAACTTTGGAAGCGTCTCCGCGCAAACTAATCAATTTATGAAAAATGATATAGAAAGCTCAATACCATTTTACAAGATCTACACATTGATACCCCACACGTGTGGGGGTAAGATTGAAAAAAAATGGAGTTTCAGTTCAATGTATAGGAACCCCAAATTTTTTTTTTTTAATTTTCTATTTAAAACCTAATAGCGGTTCACTGTCTACACATTGATACCCCACACGGACAGTGGGGTAGATGGAGGGTACGATGAAAATAAAATTTTGAGTTTCAGTTCAATGTATGGGGAACCCCAAAATATATAATTTTTTCAAGTTTCTTGTTAAAACCTAATAACGGTTCACAGAATACATATACCTACAAAGTTTGAATAGTGTAGTGCTTATAGTTTCGGAGAAAAAAGGGGTTGTGTTGTTCGGACGGACGGACGGACGGACAGACAGACAGACTTGACGAATCTATAAGGGTTCCGTTTTGTGCCATTTGGATACGGAACCCTAAAAAGGATCTAAGGATATTTTTCCGTTTCGACCATTATTTTTCGGGTGTAATTTTATCTGTTGGTTCGGAGTTACTCCGATGCTGTTAGCCACTGGTGGCTTTCATAGCTTCACATGTCTCTGCCTTGCCGCACAATCTAACTGAATAAATATGGTATGCAGGTATGAATTGTACTATCCGTTTTTTGGCGCCAAAAAGTTTTAAAATACATAAAATTTTATTTGGCAAAATATAACATAAACTTTAAAAAAATAATTGGCAATTTTAATAAATTATTCAAATTTATTGTCTTCTTTTTGTTGTCATTAAATTACTTCTTTATGTATTATTTGTTCTTTGTTTAAAATTTATCTTTATAATTATTTACTTAGAATAGACACAACAGTTCCATTTCAAATTAATGCCACCTAGAGAAATTTTGACCTGTATTCGTTATTAAACATGTTTTTATTATGGTACACGTACCCAATTAATTAATCCATTTTCCTTCACAATAAAAGCCACTTTAGCACAAAAACCACTCATACACAAAACAACAATATTTACACAAAAAATGTTTCGCAAACTAAACCGATTCGAAAGCCACAACTTGCGTCGTGTTTGCTACGGAACTTGAATTCGTTTGTGTTGTTTGTTCCCACTGCAATACAGTCAGCCACATTAATAGACACATAAAGCAGCTGACAGCGCTGACATTATTTCATAGCGCGTAAATATAAAACATGAATTAGAATCTCAATAGATTTATTATTTAATAATTTATCTTCATATTTTGCCATAATTTTATTTAAATACTTGGTCCTCTTATTTTAAAATTACAAATACTACAATGTGTCAAGGTTTAGTTATCTGTGCTTTTCGATGTATCAATTTCTTTAATGTCATTTTACGTTTGTAGCATTGCATCGCTGAAAAAGCATTAAATTAAAAATATCCACGAAATAGTGAAAAATAGTATTGATAATTTTATTTAATAATAAATTACAATTTACACGTTTGTGACCGTTAAAATGTGACTTTATGATGTAGCATATGTCACATTCAGAATGCTAATGCTACAAAACTTTTCATTTTTACTTGTTCGAAAATTTCCTGAATATTGTGGATTTTTTCTATAAACGTTAAAAGAGATAATTTAAATGTTATGGCTCCTGTAAACAACGAGAGGCACCCAAGTCATACAGGCACAATACCGAAGACGAAAGCTAGAAACAATTGCAATGTTCCGCAAGAGGCTGTGACTCCGACTAGGCGAGACATGACAACAAACTTAGTATCAGTAAGTATAAAAACATTTTCTTAAATTGCAAGGTTTTAAACTAACTAAAGTCATGCGTCACAGAGAATAGAAGTCAATCGTTCACTATTATTTAAATTCACTATTGAAATGAATTTGATAAGTAATGTATTTTTATTTATCTTATATTAAAATTTACTAAGACCCAGTAAACCGATGAAGTTCACAATTAATTTGTAGTCAAGTCAACAAAGTACAGTTAATATTTGAGTAGGGAATAATCTTGGGAAATAGGTCAAATATCTTTGATGCAAGATGGGAATTTAAAATTTAAACACTACCTCAGGTCCAATTTTGTTTGTGGTGTGAAGTTTGTTCTCAACACATGTCTTGCTCTAAATTTAGAAATATTTAGCCCGGAGGAAGAGAGAGTATGTTATTTGGCAAGCAGCCAGCTATATGTTATTTTTTGACACAGAATTATAGTATAGACATAAGACACATTCTTATAAATCAGTGATAAAACTAAAATTGTACATCTGACAATTTGTGCTGGATAACTCCATGTTAATGTGACATTTCCATATGGGTGGTTGTTTTTCTAAATTAAGTCTAAAGAAGGTGTGTTTAATCCCTTATTGGCTTAATTACAAGTGCAGTACTTGTAATTTTATGGTTTGCTGAACTGCTAGTGTTTTTTCTAGACTTCCTTGGATTGGGTGCCAGTATCAGAATATAATTCAAGATCTAATTATAATAAATCTAGAAAACCGTCAAACAACACTTCCGACCACGAGTTAACAGATTTAGGTGAGTTGAAAAAGCTTTTTAAAGGTTTGTATGTTGAGCATCTTTTTTAATTTAAGAACATGTCATTATTATCAATTTTAGACAACGGTATCATTTGAAAGTGGATTTGGGAGATTTGTACCAGTAAGACCTCAGCCCCGTGCTCTACCACTCAGTGTACAGAATAGAGATAGTATAACAACTGAACATCACGAAGATACATCTGCTGCTGCCACAGGAAATACTCTACACCCTTATGCACATCAAATGCAGAATGGTAATACAAATTACAGACACAATTATTGACATTACCATAAACAAAATATTTTTTATCAATTTATTTTACTATTTTTACAGGCCTTATAGCTCACTCTAACCATGCAGCAGCTGCTGTTATGATTGTAAATCCTACTACTCCCAATGCGGTAACTGGAAATATATCACAACCATTCAATGTAATTTACTTTTCCTGATATATAATTGATTTTAACCTATAAGTGACATTAGTGTTAAAATGTTAAATATTTCCACAGGCACCAAATCAAAACAGAAACAATTTATCTAGAAATTTGAATCCTGCTAGAAATAATTTTGACAGCAATAGTCTTGCAAGCAACAACAATACAACACCACCAATTTCCAATTCTCGATCTGGTACAAAAACTGTGAATTTGATGAACAACATGTATGACCAGGGGCAAAGCAGTTTAAACAATTTAAATGATGCTAATTCAGTAAGTACATACTATATTTGTCTTATTTTTTTAAAATTCTGGATTAAAAGTCCAGCATAAAAATTCACTAAGTTAATTGGACTTGAAAAATTTGAAGATTTTTGGAATTATCTCTTTGAGAGAGATAACTAACATATTGAACATTTACTAAGCACAGAGACCCTGAATAAATAGACCTTTATAGTTATTTTATTGTTAGATTCACAGAGAGTCTGCTCGTGCTTTGGGTGAAGCAATTGTTGCAGCTTGCCCTGATGCCGCTGTTGAACGACGCTTAGGACAAATACGAGAGTATATTCGTGTAACGTCATCTCTTGTCGATACCATGCGTAATTCAGAAGATGAGGTATGTTTTATTATTTACCTAACTAATTTCTATTCTTAGTTTCACATAACATAATATGGTGTCATAGAATTCTTCACAACTAAGATAATTTTTTAATTTAGGCCTTTATTGAACACACTAGAGAGGAATATGATGAGCTAGTTGAGATGGTTATGAAATTAAAAGAAAGTGAGATTAAATTAGAAAACATGTTGTTAGAAAAGAAACCAGATAATGTGGAAGTACCAGGTTTCGAAGAATTGACAGAGCTTGCTTTTCCGCGAGTAGAAACAAAGATAATAGAAGACAAAAATGGAAACATATCTGTGCAAGATAAAACTGTTGTTACTAAAAACAATATTGAACATACAGTGGCAAATAGCAATCTGAAAAAGGTATCAAATGTAGAAAACGAACAAATTAACAAATCCCTTCAAAGTGTTAAATCTAGTGATGATTTTAAAATACAAAATGAGTTGCCACAAATAGTACTCGTAGAACCTGTGATTGAAAACGAACAGGGTATAAATGACGCAAGTTTGGCAGACAAAGTCATAGATGGATTGAACAATAATATTTCAGAAGGAAATATCGAAATTGTTGAAATAGAGTCTACTACTTGTAAAGAACCTGAAATAAAAAAGGATGATAACCACTTGAATGAAATTTTACGAAAAAATATATTGTCGTGTGTGGAGAAAGTAGCAATGATTGAAGAGATGAAAAATAGGGCAAAGACCCCCATAAATCAGCAGGAAAATGATCAGGTTTCTGCCAATCTGCAATTGATGTGTGCTATTTCAAGTGTGTCCCTTTCTGATTGTGAACTGAAACAGTCTGCATGAAATGAATGTTTCAAACCATCAAAATAACCATGTATTTCATTTATATTGTGAGCATTAAATGTGTGTCGAATTATTTTGCAGATTAACAAAACCATTTCAAAGTGTAATGCATATTCTTATAGTGGCAGTTGTAATTCATCAAAAATTGTAGATATTAAAGTAAACAGTGTGTGAAAAAGAATATTTACATAATCTAAAATTTTAACAATATTCACCAATGTCTAACAATGTCTTGCTTGTTTTTAGGTGTTAGTTAATATAAATAAGGCTTAATATAATAAGTACTACTAACTATTTATTTTGTTTTCAGCAGGATCTTGTTACCCGGCCTGTTTCTGTCAAAAAAGTATGTATAGTGACAATGAACTTTGGCAAAATGAAATTAAAAGCAAAATGGAACTATCTCAAATTCGCTTATCAGCTTTAAAACAACAGCAAAAAAGACTTCTAAAATATCAAGTATGACAATATTTGTAAATACATACTATTACAGTTTTTAGTTGAGTATAACTATTTGATAAGTACCTGTTTTGTTTGTTTAAAGGAAGAAGCAAAACAACAGTTTGATGAAATGAACAGAGAAAGGCAATCACAAGAAATTCACCCATCCACATCACATGACAATTTTTCTGGTTTGCAGGTAGTTTTCATTCAATAAATATTGGAATTAAAAACTATATTTTTTCTATGGTTAATGAATATATTTTTTTCAGAACCAGACATTCAATGCGAATTACCATAATCCAAATAGAATGTATGCTGCCAATCAAATTGGTGTCGCTACAACTCTGCCGCATGCTACTGAACCATTACATGGACAACAGAACATATCGGACAGTATGGAAAATGACCATGGACACTCTATTCACAACCAAGACGAACGGTTTGCACATCGTGATACCAATGTTGGAAGTAGTGAGGTAAGAACATAATGAGAATTTTAAAGAATATTGTTTATTTTATTGGCCAAAAATTACAATAAAAACTAGCTCGATAGCATAGCAGTTTGCGCATATTTTTCACGGTCGTGCAATTTAGTCGGCTATGGGACAGGTGATCAAAATTACTACATATTTCATATAGCCCTGTGGGCGTAAGGCGCTCTTAGCTTTGACTTATACCCACCCGTTTGCTTTGGATTTGGACTTGTGTGGTGGGTTATCAGACGATAACCCACCACACAAGTCTCTTTATAGTCATGTTGTATGGAAAGGCCTGTGTTGAACATTAAGACATTAAATAATAATAAAGCCCTTTTTACTGAAATTATAGTTACAGTATATCGCTAATTTCAGAAAAATGAAATTTTCCTCTATCCTGTGTGACCCTTCTCCATTTTGCACCCACAGACTGTTTAAGGTAATCTTCCCTTTTCTTCCTGGATTTCTTTTTCCTTCTCTGGATACCATT